>DWHP01000088.1:0-25492 GCA_018247895.1 Parnassius honrathi
ATATATTACTTTTTATGTATAGAACACTTCATGTATTATTTAACTCAGATCGACATCAAATAATAAATAATTTACATGTAATTAAAAAAAAGACAAGTATTATGATATCTCGTTTGTTACATTCATGAAATGATTTATATCCTTACCCGAATATTTTTTACGACTATTATAAAATAGATTATGATCAATTTAAAAACCCATTGAGACCCATTTCCGTTGAAGAGTCTTTCTGCATAATGTGAGTTTATTAGTATGCATTGACCCCTAGTGGGTGCCGCAAACTTTTTTATGTTTTGCGCAAGGGAGTTAGATTATTTTTGTGGATGTGCGATGATGTGATGATTATGTGTTACTATTGTGTGACTAATAATGCTTCATCAAGTGTCTTGTATAATACGCCAGGCCAGCAGTGAAGGAGGACGTTTTAGATCAAGTGTCATTAATAGTAACATGCACTGATTTTACCGTTGATTCTCTTTGTATTTCATTTCACTCATGTTTCCAAGATTTTCGATGTATGTGCCGAGATGTGTCGTAATCTCATAGGCTGCCTAGGCCTAGCCGATTTTGATTCGCCGATTGAACTCTTGGTCCAAGTTGGACTTAGAGATTAGTGCTCCGAACAAATACCTACAGAGGTGTGTTATCGACGTTACACATGACATTCGTTTTGTTTATGTTCATTTAAGACTTATCCGTTTAGAAAGACAATTGGGTTATTGAGTATAGTGCTGAAATATGAAAAATTAGTGATATACAGCTATATCGATGTTGATACCGTATTCTTTCTAGTCTAGTAGGTTGAAAATGTCTTTCAATGTAGCGTTGAAGACCTTCGCCGTTTCTGCAGTTGGATAGGTTTCTTGTTCTAGTTCTGTACTTTGACTGTCATTGAAGCCCAATTATAGAAACATTTTAGTACTTCGGTATAATGACAGTACATTTGACACTGCTAAAGGGACTGTAGCACCGCCAAAATTTTGACGGAATCGAAGGCTTTCTCTTAAATCACATACGCAAGGCAAAGCGGCAGATTGTACTCTTCGGTTTTCCGTACAATTGGCCGAATGATATGTATGTGGTCTGTGGTACTAAGTACCTATTCGTTTACAAGTGATTCACTGTAATTCCAACCTCATTGAATACCGTTTAGTAATTTTTTTCTCTCTATAGAATTAGTGACAAACGAGCACATAGTCCACCTGATGGTAAGTGGATGCTGTGGCACACACATTTAACCTCGGTTAAGAATCAAGTTGCAGATACGTTGTCACCCCTGAGGATTAAGATGGAATGCCTCGAATCCAGTAAAATGGGTCTGCTGTTCTCTACACTCACCATACAAAACACAGCAGCATCAAGCTGCTATTTTACACTGGTATTCTCTGAGAGCTTGGTCTGTCACCGGTTGAGCTGACCCTATCGTGCTACAACCATAATATAGCTGCAACGTGGCACTACCACGTAAAAATAATTGAAAATAGTAATTCAGAGTATAAGCTACGCCATCCTTATCGACACTCTTAATCGTAACGTCGTTTACGAGAATTGTAAACAATAAATCCGACACCTCATTAGGACAGATGGTCGCTGTCGAAGTGATAGCACTAGTTGCGGGATTCAAGGATTACCGTGTGTTCTCTTCCTCTCTTCTGTCATAGGTAATTATGACGACTTGTTTCTTTTTTCCAACTCCAGTATCTTCTAGTCAGTTCTTAGAGTGCGTGCGTTAAATGTTGCCAGATCAAGTCGTCTAAGCTGGCAACTGAGCCTGTATAGTAGATTCTCGCTTTCTTAATGCACCGCCTGCCTCGCCGTTACCATGGTCACCACTGTAGTCTAGATTAGGAAGGTTTCCGAAGACTAGGGGCCGTTTGTTTGTATCTTAAGTCATGAGATATATATTGCCGTAGGTACCATGCTTGGAAAGCTACTACTAGTACCAGTAACTCGACTCCACAGAGTCACTAATTCATTATTGGGGTGATGTATATATTTTTACAACAAAATCCCAAAAAATATACAAAATCTGACCTCCGCCAAGTTTAAAAACTTTATTAAACATAGATCGTATAAAAAGGGTTATTATAATATATACCTATTTATATTTCTCATTATTTATTATAAGAGAATAAATTAAACTACATTAAAAACTTGAATATATAATACAGAAAAAATACTTTTTGTCACTTGTAAAATGAAATTACGTTTTTACTAGATAAGGCTTTGATAAAAGAATCATAAACAAGGAAGCCTTTAACCCGCATTATTATTTTTATGTAAATGAGGGCCGTCTAATCCGAGTTTAAAAAATTGCATGTTTCGGTCTAGCGCTTAATAAGACGGGCGGCGTCACGTTTAGCATAAATCTCGTTCCTCGTAATAAGAGGCTTGAATTGAATTACGTTATTACGTGGGGTTGTACGCCTACGTAATATATTTCAACACTTTTAGTGCGGAATATCCACATCAATAATGTCGTGTGTACAGTACACTGTACTGCACATCATCGTGGCTGATATAATGGACGACTGCATCCTGGGCCTAGACTTCGTGAGGAAGAATTGTTGTGAGATTGACGTTACGCAAGGTGTTTTGAAATGTGGACAGGAGGAACTTTTCGTGGAAGGGGCGTTACCAGGGAAGTGTACAGTACAGTATGGATATGTCCCGTGTAGTAGTGGGTAAGAGTACCAACTACCCTATATCTTCCCGCGGGTGTCGTAAAAGGCGACAGAGCGAAACTGAGGCAGAAAATGGGTAGCAGCATCTATCCGATAACAGCAAAAAGCAATAAAAAACTGCGGTTGTCAACCCGCTAGTCAAGCGTGGCAACTATGGAAATATATCCCCCACAAATAAACTGCCCCCAGTCCTCGGCGGCGTCGCTATTCCCGGGTATGGTGGCGACCATGGTAACGGCAGAGCAGGGGTTGCTAAGAATCTCCAGTGGATGTTCGGCTGCCACCTAAAACGACTCGACCTGACAACATCTAACGCACGCACCCTGAGGACTGACGAGAAGATCCTAGAGCTAGAAGAAGAGATAGACAAATTGCGCTGGGATATTATAGAATTATCTGAGGTCCAAGGAGAGGGGGAGGACACGGTAATCCTCGAATCCGGCAACTTGTTCTATCACCAGGAAGGCCACCATCTGTCACAAGAAAGTGTCGGATGAAAGTTGAATTGGGAGTGTGTCGACGAGGGTTGCTTACCTTATACTTATTCAGAGAATCACCAACGGTATTCGCTGAAGGCCATAGAGGTTTACGTACCAACCTCTGCACATCCCAATGAGGAGGTGGACGAAATGTATGAGAATATCTCTTAGAGCAATGTATTCCTCCAAACTCCACTACGTGGTGTTAATAAGAGACTCCAACGCAGAACTAGGCACAAGAGAGCTGAAAATTTAGAATAAGGCAATGGAACCCTCTTTACTCTTTATGATGAACTCTCTCGGGTCCACAGAAAATGGACCTGGTCGAGCCCCGACAGTTTGACTAAAAATGAGATTGACTTAATTATGACAACCAGACGACAACTGTTCAGTGATGTCTCAGTGATTGCAAGGGTGAAAACTGGCAGCGATCACCGAATGGTGAGAGGCACCTTGAACCGAAACGTTAAGTTGGAGAGGTCACGTCTAATGAAGTCAACGCGCCTCTGTGGGTAGTGAGAGCTAAAAGACATGCATTATTGATGTGGACCATCATTATCATTACAGCCCTTCAGAAGTCCACTGCTGAACATGGGCCTCCCCCAAGAAATGCCGCAAAGCACGGTTCTGAGCCACCTGCATCCATCGACTTGTATTACCACGTTGCCAATCCATCTAGTGGGGAGTCGCCCCACACTTCGCCTACCGGTACGATGCTGCCACCCGAGTATCTTTTTTCCCCATCGGTTGTCGGTTTTCTGAGCCATATTTCACCAATCCTTTGGTTGATCCGGTGGTATGTCAGACACTCTGATTCTATTGCGGATATCCTCTTACTTACCTTACTTTACCTAATTTATCCAAACATATCGTAACTTATCTTCACTCATCCAAAATTATCCTATTTTATCATGTAATCTCCTATCTTATTCTAACTTATCAGAAATGCTTTAATTTTCTACAAGTTCATCACAACTTAGCCTTAACTCTCTAAACTTATCTTTACTTCTCCAATCTTATAACTTGTCCAAGTTTTTGAAACCAATCAATACTTATAATAATTTCTCGAAACTTATCTTATCAATACTTCTCCAAACTTTTTCAATCTTGTATGAAACATCTCACACATTTTAAAAACCTATTCACACTTATCTTAACTTTGTACACTACTTTTCCAAACTTCTCCAATCTTTTCCAAGATTGTATCCTGACTGCTTTAACTTATCATAACTTATTTAAACTTCTCAAAAGCTAGGAAAAACAAGGGAGTTGTGCGAGGAAGAAAGCCTCTTTTAAATCGCACAGTGGTGAACCGCCAGTCATCCAGATGGTATGGATAGTATTGCGAACTTTGTCGCGATGTTCGATTTCGAAATCCTGGGGCTGGAATCAGTCCTAACAATTATTCAGAGCACTCCCCGTGGTAAATGCCATAAAATACGCAAAGAGATGCAAAATCTCTTCGCACTGTCAGTGAGTTAAGCCGATCGGAAAGAGCTAAGTCGCTGACGATTCGAACGGCTCTGCGCTGCGATCGGCGAACGGCTGCGATCAAATGGAAGAAGCTGGCACAGCGAAGCCCCAGCCCAGAGATGAGAACAGTATTCCATGCGAAGCCGAACTTGCGCCTTGTAAAGTTGCAGGCGGTGTGCCGCCTTGTAATACTGTTCCGATCTGCTGAGCACGAAGATTTTTAGAAGCCCATTTGGTCGTCTCTTCCATGTGACCACGAAACTGTACGTCACTCGGTATGTCGACGCCGAGGATTCCGGTAATGGCTAAGGCAACAATGGGAGTTTTTTAATAGGATATTTTATTTACTTATTTATTTAAAAACTTACATGTAACACCTTAGGCTAAAGGGTACATAGGGCAGACTTAATGCCATGTGGCATTCTCTGCCGGTCAAGCCTGGGTGCCAAGGACAATTGTTGGCAGGTGCGAACATTATACACAAATTAAGTGCACGTACATTAAAATATACATATATACAAAGTACGTACATATCTACTCAATACCTTTAAATATACACACATATAGCATAAATATACGTACAATAGTACATATTATATACATACACATAACATATGTACATGCTTATAAACTTCGTAAATAAATATCCATATGAATGATATATTATATAATGTAATGTTTGAATAATATATAATGATATAAATATTTGAAGTAAAAAAAAGAAGAAAAAAGAAAGACAAGAAATAAGGAAAAATAATGTCAATTAGTAGTTGCCTTCAGGTAATGTTCTCGGAAAAGAACTTTGAAAACTTTCTTATTTGTGGCATTCTTAATATAGGACTAAGATGGAATGCCTCGTTTGCAGTAAAAAGAGTCCCCGGTTCTCTACGCTAACTATACGAAACACAGCAGCATTAAGCTACTATTTTACGCAGGTATTCTGTGATTGCCTTGTAACTGAGGAGATACGACAAATGGGTACTTTTTAGCGGTTCTGGGGATTAAACTAGACTAGATTTAGTCGCCCCTAGTCCGAGATTTCGTTCAACGAATTCTCGACTTCCGACACAAATTTGTTCCGGTGCTCGGCGACGTTTTTCCGAGAAATATTGACACGGCCGCTGCATAAGGCACCGCTAGTGCAGTCGTCTGCACAGCAATGAATGTTACCAATTTGCAACATATTGAAGAAAGAAGAAACAGCGTAGGTGATAGCACGCAGCCTTTTGGAACACCAGCGTTAATAGGCTTGTAATCAGAGCATCCACCACCTACTACGATCTTGATTCTCCGATCTGCAAGAAAACTGGTGATTCAATTACACAATTTCTCGGGAGCCCACAGGTGGAAAGCTTCGTAAGAAGCGCTTTGTGACAAACCCGATCGAAGGCCTACGCTACTTCCAAGCTAACTGCCAATGCCTTGGACTCTACTGCCTCCGCACATCTATGAGTCACCATGTCACCCTGAAGATCACCAACTGAGCGACCCTGACGAAACCGTACTGACGGTCAGCTGGTGGTCCTCAATATCCTCAAAGAACCTCATAGGCCGGCAGTTTATAATTGATATCATTACTTCGGAGAACAAGGGGTGATAGCGATAGGCCTGTAGTTAAACGGATGTCAGTAGTCGCCTTTTTTAGGGATCGGGTGCACTATAGCTGTCTTCCATGATTTCTAGACTACACCTAGGGAGCACGAGTACGCGTTAAAACCGGTGCCAACCCTGGAGTACACGTCTTCAGCACAATAGGAGAGCCGCCATCAGACCCACTCGACTTGTTGACATCCAGAAAGAAGAGTGCTCTGCGCACCGAGCGCTGTGTTAACAGCACATCCTGCATGGAGCACTCACATCATGGGATGGTCTGCGGTGTTTTCCCTCCGTCATCAACAGTCGAGTTGTACGCAAAGAGATAGCCCAGCAGATTGGCTTTGCCATTTGCGGCATGGGCCAGTGAGTCGTCCTCCCTCTGTAGAGTTGGGAGAGATAGCTGACAGAAGTTTCCTTGAACAGCCTTGGCGGGAGATCAGAATCACCGAAAGAAGTCGAACTAATTTCTCACCAATTCTGCCGATGTACTCTGACTTTGCGTTGGCAATGATACTTTTGAAGGCCCCGAAAGTGGAATTATACTCCTTTTTTAGGAGCGCTGGTATCTGCATCCCGAGACATCGATGTGTAAGCCGAGACCTGGTAGCTTGCCTTTACCTCTTGCTTATGGCGTAATGCAATTTTGCAGAAGCGACCAAGCCATAGCTAGGTTCTGCCTCCGATAGGTATCACATATGATGGAATAAAAAGTTGCATTCCCTGTAGCACTATATCAGCGACAGAATCAGTAAAAATGCTGGGATCATCCGGCAGGAAGAAAACCCCAAGGAAAGGATGCAAAAAAAAAGATCGCATCCCGTCTTAATCGGCGGACCTATAATGCGAAACACGGCAGGAACTTGCAGAACAAAACCGCGATGGGAGCGTGAGTGGTACCGTGCTCCGGGTCAGACAATGGTCCGAGGAGCCAAGATGGAAATACTCTACCTAATACTAAATCCAATAGGAGAAAATATGATAGGTTCGTGATAAGAAATCACGACAAGTTAAGATAAGGCTGAAGTTTGGAAAATATTAAATATGTACCAAATTTGTTAAATTCTAAAATCTTTAAACTTATCTTAACCTACCAAAATTTTTTCAAACTTCTTCATACTTATTTTAAATTATCTATTGTTTTCCTACCTAACTTATCAGGTTCTTCAAATTCACTTGTTTAATTTTTTTCATTCAAAACTTATCATTACTTACCTAAATTTATCTTAACTTTGGATAAGTTGCCCCAACCTTTCTTAATTTATCCAAACTTATCTAAACTTTACAAAAATTATTAAAACATATAAAAAAATCTACTTCAAACCTATCATAACTTCACCAAATATTGCTAAATTTGTCCTGAATTAACCAAACTTCTACAAACTTATTCAAACTTCTCCAAACTGTATCCATGACGTACCCAAGCTCTTCCAACGTTATACTCACCTCCAAAATTATCCTAACCTATCCTAAAGAGAAGCTTATAACAACTTATCCTAATTACTCAAAACTTATCCGTACTTATCCAAATATCTCCACGCTTCTTAACTTTTGTAAACTTATTAATAATAACAGTCTTTTGCATCTAAACTTAACCTATTATAAATTCGCCAAACTTTATCAAACTTATTTTAACTTCTCCTTTATTCAAATTCGTCGTGTTATTTCCATTTCCATCATTTGCTGTTTAAGCTTTTCGAATAGGCTGCCTAAAAACTTAAGACATCTTTTCAGTAAACGGTAAAGCCACACTGAAGTTTATTATAGTTACAGAACGAATTGATCGGGGTCACTAAGGACGGACCACGTTTCCGCAAAAAATATTAAACAAATAATTAATTAAAAAAATAATACTTTTATAAATATCTTAGTTAAAATCACCGCCATAAAAATTAGACTTCTCAATTTTCCTACCATCCTATAATATAAATAACGCACAACAGCGCTGCCTACCGGGTCCAACTATGCCTATAACCTTCACGCAAGTGCAAGCAATATGTTGACAAAGTTTTACTGCAATTAATGAAATGATTGAAGTAAATGAAGCGAATGAGACGAATGAAATGAAATGAATGATTTTTTATTTAATATTGATTATTGTACAATACTTATTGAACATCATTTTTTATTTACCATTTACCACTGGTTCGCAAAAAAACCCTCTGTCCTGGGAATAACCAGCAAGAAATCCAACGCGATTTTTTTTAAACGTATTTCAATTTACAATTAATTTATTTTGTACAATTTTTGTACGAATTTTTACAGAACCACCATTGTGGCGATCACCTCATTCCCATTTATTTTCATTTATGTATTCATTTATATTATAATAAGCCTTTTTGAACAATTTTTCTTTAATAAAATATTTAAACTTGTTTAGTGACAAATTTTGTACATTATTTGGAATTTTGTTGTAAAAGCGTATACATACATGAATTACTAATTCTGTGGAGTCTAGTAACTAGTATTATAAGCTTATCTTTGTTCCTAGTGTTTTAAGTATGAACATCTTTATTCTTATTAAAGCTATTTATGTTTTTATGTACATACATTACATTTTCATAAATATATTGCGATGCCAAAGTTAATATGTTTAAATTAAATTTTTCTCTAAGTGACTCCTTACAATGTAAGTTATAAATTGCCGGTATGGCTCTCTTTTGCAAAACAAATATGACTTCACTGTCAGTGTAATCTCTAGTATTTGCTGATCTTACATTAGTAGGCAGTAACTAGTACTGGGATGTCTACTTACACCACCAACGAACGGCTTTAAGTGCTTTCCAAGGCATGGAGGTGAGACACCGCTAACTTCCTGACTCCGGACAGCTACTGAGAATTTCTTGGTGAAAAACCTCAATAAATTGATTTTTTTTTGTTCCGACCCAAGATTCCAACCCAGGACCTTATGATCAGCTGTCACATTACTACAAGCACCAGACCAACGCAGGCAGTCAAAATCAAAAATAAATATCAAAAATTCCTAAATACTTATAGGAGAAAAATATTTTTTCTCCTACAAATATTTAGTCTTAAAAGTATTGAGGAGAAAAATAATTTTTGGTAACGTAAGGCGCGCGTCAGCTGATTTCAATCGGCTGCAACGATGTGGCCGCTCCCCTCCCACTCGGCCACCTGGCACTTACATAACGAAAAATGTGCATGCGTCTCGCTCGCTCTTACAACTTTATTTCACTAGCGATCGTAGCCTATTTTTAGTTTTACGCAAATGGCGTAGGATGAATTGTTTTTATCTATATTTGGCTATGTTTTACAAATAATTTTGAGGATAGCTTCTATTCCACTTACACAAAACACCATACTGTTTTCCAGACGGTAAAAATAGTCACCCAGTATAATAATGCATAGACAGATATTATTGTTACCGTTAACAGTTTATATTTAAATTTATGAACGTACCTTAACAACAGGCGGGAACGTATAATCTGTGCTACGATCCAAATCAACGAAGTCGTCGCTTTGGTGCGGTAGCTCGTCGGGAACTTCCCGTTTGATTTTGAGGAACTCGGAAGTGTCGAAACTGGGCTCGCCGTGCATATTATTATCCTCCACTGAAATATTTACGAATACATTACATGACATATTTTAATATTCATACACATAGAATACTATAATAAATACATAATAGAACGGGAAAGCGGGCGGAGCCCGTGTAGCCACTAAAATGTCACTAACACGTTAATACACACATATAAATGTCAACACGAGATGTGTTTTGACGTTACAATCGTTTTCAAATTTTGGATGCAAATAATTTAGAAAATGCTAAATCGCACGCTATTTACAAATAAATATGTATTAAAATCCGTCTGTCAACACAGCGAATCGGGTTTTTAGTAGTGATTTACTGATAATACGACGTAATTACTTGTGCGGGAGCGACGCCCATCTGCGTACAAAATAAGGTTGACAGCCATTCTATTGTGTATTACAGTATTCTATGATTCATACATAATGATAAGCGCAAGAAAACTCATATATGAGATTAAAATGGAAAGTCAAAACAGTTTTCCATTTATAACAGTCCACGGCTGAATATAGGTCTTTGTTATTGGAGACTTGGGAGGATTTTTCTTACTCTTATGCGAAATATTTAAACAGGATATTGTATTGTCTTATGCCACCACCACACGGAATTATGTCAATATTTTCCTTGCGTATAAAAAATGTCATGAAAGTTTACCTGGAGGTACATGTAATTCGACCAAAGAGTCTTTTTGCTCCACCTCCTCTAGCTCAGAACTGCCACTGTCAGAATATTGAAGATCTGAAACAGAGCAGAATGAATAAACTCGTTAAAAATAAGTATAGTAAAGTATAAGTATACAAATAGTTGACCTGAGTTGAGTTAACCAATGACAAACGTGTTCAACAAGTGAATAAAAACTGTAAGAAAACTAAAACATTAAATATTACATCGAGAAACACACGTAGCACCTTAACTTCCACTACAGCAGCGCGGTGGCTTCTTTCCGCCCCATTTTTAATTTTACAATACTGAGAAATTAAATCAAATGTATTTTACTTCTTCGACGTAAGAAAATCAAAATTTTATTTGTTCAGCCTTTTTTTCTTTTCCAAATCTACTACACTTTTGAAACTAGGTTTCGATAATCAAAACGACACACTTACACTTACGTTTTATATTTTTAAGGTTAATTCAAAGTAGAGTTTTCAAAAAAATCCGGTTCTCTATACACAACAGCATTAAGTTGCTATTTTACGCTGGTATTATTATACCTTCCCTGGTTGAACCGACCCACTCGTACTACAACTATAATAAAGCTGCAGCGTGATCCCTTATACCATTTAACATTATACGACGACATATAAATATTATGCAAGTCAAAGAGATTTTTTTATAGAATAAGGGTTACAAACGGGCACACAGTCCACCTAATGGTAAGTGGATGCTGTGCCCCATAGACATCTACATCTATCTTCGATTCAGAATCAACCTTCAGGTGCGTTGATACCCCTAAGTACTAAGATAGAATGCCTAGTTTCCAGTAAAAAGGGTCTTCGGTTCTCTACACTCACCATTCGAAAGACATCAGCATTGAGCTGCTATCTTACGCTGGTATTCTGTGAGAGCTAGTCCTAACCCGGTCGAACCGACCCGTTGCATCGGTGCTACAACCATAATATAACTGCACCGTGGCTTTACCGCTTATAACACATATAAACATTATACGAAGACAAATAAATATTGTGCATTACAAAGACCATATTATATTATTTTTACTAGTTCGTAAATATAATGAGATATACAAAATTTATTTAAGTCAAGTTGTCTAATATTCATAACACCAACCTTCTTCCAAACTATTTATATCTTTTTTGGGTCTTCCGCGCTTCCTGGGGGTAGCACCTGAAAATATACATGATCACCTGAACCATTTGTCGCAGTTCTAAAGTAAGAAAACTTAATTACCCACAATATAGCTTAACAGTTGTATAATAAATTTTATATTTACGCAAGTTGATTTTTTTCGAGTATGAGGTCCATGGGTAGAGGTATGAGGAACATAGGTCTAGTCGATAGGTAATTAAACTTATATCCTGCCGTGTAGTGTCAAGATTACGGAAACCATCACTGGAGTCGGTAGCAAATACATACAATATAATCAAGGTTATTTTGCAATAACCTGCCAAATTTGCAGAGAAAATTCAGAATAAGTAATATAGGCAAGGGGTAAAGAAAATTTTATTTAATAAAAACTCAAACATTCTGTCCTTTTTATCTTAAATTCAAAATGCGTGGTAATGCATAATTTTAACTGATTTTACTGTGTACGCTGTTACATTCGTAAGAATCCATCGATATACAATAAATATATAATAACTGTATATCACTATTTTATATTCGAATTTTTACTTACCTAAAATTTGGCTACTCTTTGAAAAATAACCATGTATATTAAACACCATCATCAACAGATGGCGTTTAATATACAGGGTTATTTTTAGGATATTCTGGGCATTTCCCATAGTCGACTGTCGTACTGTCGATGACACTGGTTCTAATTCTGCGGTTATTCACATTTTTAACTAATATAAACCAGTGCCTAACTACTATCCGACCTGCAAGTAATTTGTGATGTAGCCGACGATGGTAAAACTCAATGATAGCTTAATTGAATATGTTATTTGATTTCAAGTTACTTAGACTCTTATCAACTTAGTAAAGAGACGTTATTAGCATTAAAACAAAAAAAAATATTATAAATTAAACTATTCATTAAATATTGTATGTAGTGTAGGGCGACCCCCACTAGATGGAGTGATGACCTTGTAAGACGGATGAAGTCGATAGATTCAGGTGGCTCAGGACCGTGCTTTGTGGCATTCCTTGGGGGAGGCCTATGTTCAGCAGAGGACTTGTGAAGAGCTGTAATGACGACGATGATGTTAATGATTAACTACTCGTGTATACGCATCTGACAGCAGTAAAGTATATATAAGACAATTTACTTTGTCCTTTTTCATTCCCAGAATGTTCCTAATGTTTAGCAAAATATTTTTTTACTGAAAAATAAATTATTTAAATGTGACAAATAGAGTAAATTGGATGTTTGCATACCATCTCCTGTCGAAGTTGAAGGTTTATGTTTCTTTGGTCGACCGCGTCCGCGTTTCTCATCAGACAACTGCGGTATTTCTTCTGATTCCAAGTCAGACTGCTCTGCATCTTCCAGCATTTTTTGCTGCACTTTGGATATATTCGCTTCCAACTGGCTCACGTGTTCACCAAACTAAATTGCATCGCAATTAAAATCGAAAAGTGTTAAATATGAATTACAATAAAGTCTAATGTGTCATGTGTCAACGATAAGATGACATTGCAAAAGAATCAATAACCCTTAGTAGCGTCAGAAATATCGCATAGACGAATAGATAACGGGGAACGAGATTTTACATCCTTATAGAAACACAAATTTTATACGAAATACCATACATAATATTAATAGTAAAACAAAAAAAAAGGAAATATCAAATAGAATCATTATAGATCAGAAGCTCTGAAAATAAACTACGTTAGTTAATAATAACATACTGAAAATAGGTATCACTTTCGTTTTACCTGTTCAAGGGCTTCCCGAGTAACTTTCAATATCGTCTCAGCCTGTCGAGTGAACTGCGAATTGATCCCATTGTATGCGCGACAATTGTCCACAAGCAGTTGGACATCTTTTAAGAAGTCTTCGCGACTATGATATTTGTGAGCTATAAAATTAATGATTTAAATTAATTTTTACCAGCTACTAAGTAGACTTGAAACGAATATTCGGTTATTATATTCGTTATTCCGCCTATTCCGCTACTTTATCCTATTAAGTCAAATACCGAATATCTAGATACTATTCGGCTGAATACCGAATATTTAACTAAAAGGTTTTATTGAAGTTAGATAATTGGTAAAATGAAAATATTTATTTTATACGTGTATACTCGAAGTCGGTCAGCGAGCTCTGCGTGATAAACTTAGGAATGAGGACATCCGCAGTAGAACCAGAGTGACCGACATAGCCCAATGGATTAGTAAACTGAAGTGGCACTGGGCCGACCACGTAGCTCGAAGAACTGATAACCGATGGGTAAAAAAGGTCTCGAGTGGCAGCATCGTACCGGCAGGCGAAGTGCAGGGTGTCCCCCACTAGATGGAATGACAACCTGGTAAGACTTAGAACTGTGCTTTGTTGCATTCCTTGCTGGAGGCCTATGTTCAGCAGTGGACTTGTGGCTGTAATGATGATAATGACTCAATTAGGAATCAAAATGTCGATATATTGCCTACCCTTACGACTAAGATAGAATGCCTCGTTACCAGTAAAAAGGGTTTCACTTTTCTCCTAACTTACTGCTACCACAATATAACACCAGCGTGGCTTTACCACTGCTGGGTATAAAATTTTCCAGGAATAATTATTTGCTGACATCACGCGCTAAACATGGAGCCTATACTTTTGCACAGGTAAGACTAGTACCCTGTCACCCGCTTATAACATAAAAGCCCATCGTTTTTTGAGTGGAATTCACTTCATCATTATTTTGCCAGGACTTCGTCCGATATTCAGCAGATAGGCATGATTGACACTTGGAGATAAAATTGACAATTCAGAGATACCCTATTTCTCTAAGCTCGTACGTTTAAACGAAATTATGCAGTTCAAGACATTTTGCAGTTCGGTAGCGGCGTAACAAACTATCCCATTTCCACTAACTTATAAACGTCGTAAAAGGTAACTATGGGCAAAGGCAGAAAAATCTCATGGCATTCAATGAGGGCTAAAAAATCTTCTACTCACCAGATGTCGCTTGTTGACACTGAGATGAAGTTTTTTGTTATACAATTTCTTTTTAATTAATTAAAACTGCGATGAGGTTTTTTGTTACGCAATTTTTTTTAAATTTAAATTAATTAAAAAGTTAGTTTTAAATATAAGTATATCAGTTTCTAGAATATTATATTAATACACAAAACAATGCCTCACATGTTTGCTCTTTAATGTTTTGAACATTTTTAACTCTTTTTTAAATTTTTCTACTTTTATAAACATCCGTAGTTTGGTTTATTTATTTTTGATCTAATTAATATGAAATATAACTCTAGTACAAAAAGAAACAATACAATAATTTTCAAATTAGCTTCTCCGCTATAAAACCTGTCAAATATTACACATCATTTTTAATCGCGGATTTCGCCCTCATTAATAGTACTACCTTGTATATGGTAAACATAAATACCCATATAGGAAATGTGTATTCGCCAACTAAATGTGGCGGTTGTGGTATATACTATTTATATAAGAAAATGCCAATAACCAGCCAGCTGACATATTCCTAAAAATCTCAAAGCAAACTCAACTAAAATAAGGATAGTACCTTGTATCTTTTTGCCCATGGTTTCCATATCAATTGGCTTTTTGATTACATTATAATAATCTTTGACCTGTTTCTTGTTAACAGGCTTTACAAATGGCCACGCTTCTGGCATTACCTTCAGTTTAGTTGTCAATAAATTCTCCAATATAAATGACAACGCCACCTGAGAAAAATAACATAATTTAAGATAAATTAACTTCTTATCTGTTTTGCTAAGCAAAAGTACTGTATTGTGATTTAAAGAAAGAACTAGTATGATTACAAGTCGTAAAGCATTTCATTTGAGTCCTGGGAGATTTATTTTATTATGTTTAATGAATATTAGCAATGCTTTTAAAATTACTAATACTCTCATGTTAACCATTCAAAGAAAAGTTAAAATGCTTGAGTCAGGAGTGGCTCAGCTGAGTAGCTGAATAACAGGTTTGAATCTACACTACTTTTCGAGTTCGCAGTCTGCACTTATTCATAGGGCTGGGACTACAAAACAGTCGGAGCCCCACAGAAAAAACGGGCTTGTTCAAGCCCGAATTTAATCCGTCGCACAAAAAAAATTTGAATTTTTCTTACATCAACTCCATGCGGTCCGCGGCCATTTGACCCCTATTTTAAGAAAGAAGCAACCAAATCATGCTCTTGTTTTCGTTCCGTCTCTTATTTTTCAGTACAAGAGGGTGGTAATAACTTATAATGTATGTAGTTATATGAAATTACCAGACGCACACGGACACGGATACAGAGTTATAGCTGTTATTGACACACGTGGGTGTTTTTATAAAACGAAAATTGTGAAATCCGATTGTTTAATAACAAGAATAAAAAATAACCATTTTTTTGTTATAGATTCAATGATGACTACCGCCGCCTTTGAACAACTGACCACCAAGGGAATGAAATATGAATAGATTCACTATGGAACTAAGACTTATGAAATACACCTTTCTGACAAGCAGTATAAGTTAAAGGATGAACATAAACCAGTATCTGTCGTTCCTTTCTTATAAACGGCAACAGCTAAAGTCACATCTAGTTTACGTTCCTTTTTAAATATGTATCGCGAAAACCAAATAATGGAAGTGCTAGCAGCAGACTGAATAAATTTCTTCCCGGATTCAAGTGGACAGCATGTAGTCAGTTTTTTTCGGACCAGGGAAGACTGGGTTGCGTGCGATTGGAGCTTTGGTACTGTCGCTTTTAAGATGATATGCATCGGTGACCCATGTTTGAAGTTGGTTTTAGGTGTCAATTTGCTGCAGTAACCACTTATCACTATTAAGTGACAAATTAGCTTAGTGGTAATTCTAATATTAAAATAGGTTACCTGATCATTATCATCTAGAAGTGGGTTTATTTGTTTTTCCAGTTTCATGAGCTGTTCTTCTTTCTCGGCTAATTTTTCAACGCAGCGTTGCAACATACGCTGGGCTGCCACTGTCAGACTACTGGTGGGACCTAGAATATGGCTAGATTATATAAAAGGATCAAATTAAATTATTAGTGTTGTTACATACACTACATATATTGGAAAGGTTTATATTAAAATATTACATAAAAACACAAACCTCATAGCGTTTGTGTCAATAAATATTTTTGTTAAACAATAAAATCGCTTATTCGCGTGTGTCTGTAATGTCATTTTTGAAGCGATTTTCATCATGTAGAAATTTTTTTGAGGAAAGTTTTAGTGTTATAATAATTAAATTATCATTTAGTAATAACAGAGAAATGTCGAAGTTTTGCAATTAAGGTGTGAAAAGGTAAATTGCACCTAAACAAACAAATTAATAAATAAACAGAATGAATTTATATAGTTGCAAAATATAATAACAATAAAATAATTTTAACACTAATAGGGATACATATCACACAAGGAGATTGTCTGGGATAGATGAGAAGTTTTACTTGTCTAATCCTATATAACCTTAATATAAATGCTAAATATTATGTCAATATACGGCATAGTTACCGTTATAAAGTGTTGAATTCTCAACTATTTGATTGACGTCAGCCAAAAATTCTTCACGACTTTGATAGTGCTTCTGTCGCAAGTTATCTCTGATGGTTTGTAAATCCATCGGCCTGGACACTATGCGATAGTAATCTGCAACTAGCTGCAATAAATGAAATATTTTTTGTTTACTTTTGTTTGTTTGTTCATATTATATTAACTTATATACTATATTAACTTTTTATGAATTTCATGAAAAATACCTATATTTTCGTCATATAAATATGAAGCAACATGTACACTGACTTTGTGTAGATGCAACAGTTTAAAAGTAAGTAATTGCTTCTAAACCCCTAAATCGATTTCGTTGAATTAAGAACTTTATGAAGTATGAAATTAAAGTCGAAATTGATTTACTCTGTACTACACAATAAAAATAAAAGACCGTGATATAGCGAGCACATCGTCTTGTTATATTGTAAGTTTTTAGCAAATGTACTGAACGAAACACTAGAACTAATGGTTCGATTCGAAAAAGGTCATTATATTTGTTTTTTATTTTTTGATAATTATCAACTACAATAGTGGATATATAAAATCATTAAATTTAATAGAAAATTAATAAATTATAAAACTAATCCTAATTCAGATAAAACTGATTTTTTTTTCTTCAAATCAAATCATAAAAAAGGACAAAGCAATTCAGTTTTTGTCATTGAATGCGGAATTGAAATACAAAGAAAATAGAAACACGTAAATCCAAAATATCCACTATTGTAGTTTAACTCTACAGCATAGAGTTGAAATTGGCTCACTTTCGGGTTGACGGGGAAGAGGAAAGGCTGGACGTCGGGCAGGTGGCGCATGTGGTTGAGCACGTCCTCCAGCAGCGAGGAGAGCGTGACGAGCGGGTCGGTGCGGCGGCGCTCGGCCGGCCGGCGCACCAGGTAGTCGCACGGCTCGCTGGCCGTACCGCGCCGCTTGTTCCTGCCCGCCGCGCGTACCTCGCGCCGGCCCATGCTACCGCGCCGCTTCAAGTCCTCCGCTGATTGCTGCCAGACATTTTAATGGCATGGTTTTATTTTTACAAAGAATCTCATTAACGTTCTAATAAGTTTAAAATGAAGTTAGAAGCTATTAACGACAGTAGTCGAATTTTTTATTTTTACAGTAGTGAAAATAAAAAATTGTTCGTTCGAGTAGTAGTAGTTTAATATAATATTATGTAATAAAACCTTATGTTTAAGAGACCCTTTTACAGGCAAAGAAGCATTTCTTTTTATTCCATAGGCTCTACGCTCGTTCTTTTTACTTGTTTCTGAGTTCTGGACAGATGGTGTCTATGGGCCATCCATTTACCAAAATTAATGAAATAAACATCATCTACACCATTGACTTAATATATTATTACGTTAAGACTGGGTGGGTCCCGCATCAAAATGAACGTCAACAAATGATCTTAAGATGGCTTTCTTACACCGAAGTAAATTAAACCCGCAGTCGGCTGTCGCGGGAATGTTCGTATATTTTACTAACAAAAATACAAAGTTGTGTCATAATAGAATGTTCATGAAGCAACGCCTATTGCGACAAAAAGTACGATAATAACAAAAATAATGGCATTTCATACATAACGTATTATGTAGTTAAAATAATATATAATATCCGAATTGTTACATTGTTCAGCTAAGACGAAGCGATATAAGAGTATCTTTACCTTTTAAATCAATGGTTCGTATACATAGCGGCACGAGTCGCAAACACAGCCTTGGCATTCGCAATGGTAGATTCAAGGATGATGAATTCAAGTCTCATTAGTGGACTACAAGGGTGCTAAGTGAGCGCAGTGAACATTCTTTCACTTAACTGACCCGTTAGATAATCTTAATCATGAGCACATAGTCCAGCTGATAAGTGGATGCTGTAGCCCATAAACATTTACATCTGTTCTTTATTACGAATCAAAATGCAGATGTGTTATTACCCTTGAGGACTACGATGGAAAGTCTCGTATACAGTAGAAACGGTTTCCGGCACTATAAGAAACACAGCAGAATTAAGGTGCTATTTCACGTCGGTGTTCTGCAAGTGTGGACTTTCCCCGGTTGAGCCGAACCACTTGTGCCTGAACTAATATAATGCTATAATATAGCTGCAGTATGGTTCCTTTTTATAGAATAAGATATTTACAGTTATCCTTAGAATCAAAACGCAGATGCGTTATCACCCCCGAGGACTAGAATGGAAAGTCTCGTATACAGTAGAAACGGTCTCCGGCACTATAACAAACACAGCAGCATTAAGGTGCTATTTTACGTCGGTGTTCTGTGAGAATGTGTACTTTCCCCGATTGAGCCGAGCCATTCGTGCTTGAACTAATATATTGCTATAATATATAATATTGCCATAATATGGCTGCAGTACGGCTCCTTTTTATAGAATAAGATATCTACACTTATACTTAGAATCAAAATGCAGATGTGTTGTCGTCACCCCTGAGAACTTACGAGTAGATGGAATGCCTCGTTTCCAGTAAATAGGGTTTCTGGTTATCTACAAAGCTTAATCAGAGCCGAAGAAGATCATACAGCCAGTCACAAAACCGACAAAACAATAAATTGCTAGGGTTGTCAGAACAGGAAGTAATAAAAACTAATTTTATATCATTTCACGTTTAAACAAATAAAATAACTTCAGACAACATTGTATACTGTTTTAATCAGATGATTAGTGCTCAGAAATAATAAAAATAGGTCATAGGGCCCACAGTTCTTTACCGCACATTTAGTGTAAACCATTTTAATTTATTTGCGTGACAGAGCAACCCTAGCGGACAGGTCCCGAGCGATTAACGACCGCTCTACTCGAATCTCGGTCTAAATGTATTCGATGACCGACTGTTAGTAATGGTTAGACTGTTATGACTGCCTCGTTGGTCTAGTGGTTGCAGTAGGGCGACTGCTGATCATGAGGTCCTGGGTTCGAACCCCAGGTCGGGTCAAAAAATCAATTACTGAATTTTCCGTCAAGAAATTCTCAGTAGCTGCCCAGAGTCAGGAAGTTGGCGATGTCTCACCCCCGTTCCTCGGAAAACACGTAAAGCCGTTGGTCCTGCGACTGATCTCTCTCGGGTCGTATCGATTTACAGTCGCATCGGATTATGAAAATGAGGGAATAGAGTTCACCTGTGCTTGCGCATACACTTTGGCACTATACCGATGGCTAGTCTCCGTTGAGGCTGGCCGCCGTGATCGAAATTCGGTCTGGAGGATATTATATATAGTTACCTTGATGAGCTTGGAGGGCAGCGTGAGCTTGGTGCCGTCGACGTAGCCGAGGTCGTCATCGTCGGGGTCGGGCGGCGGATCCACGTCGTGGTCGGGCGAGGGCGGCGCGCCCGGCTGCCCCGTGTATAGCGGGCACGCCTTGTTGGTGCGCATGTGCCCTACTTGCCCGCACGCGCCGCACTGCACGCGCCGACAACCGTTACATTAGTTGGATACTCACCAATTACGTAATAAAATATTTGGAAAATCAAAAGTTTTTGTTGTGAAATCTAAAGCGAATGAATTAGAAATAAACTAATCTTATAATTCAATGTCTGTAGTTATTGTAACGTTAATAATAATAATATGGATTTGATGTCTAGCTAAAAGTATAAGGACGATTTTATGTAGCAGAATTGAGGTATGGTCTCATATCGAGAGTAGAGCACTCCCTCACGTTATGAGGCGTGCGAAAATAAATAATTTTGTGGCATTCTTTGGGTAAAGACTATGTTCAGCAGTGGACTTGTGAAAAGCTGGAATTAATAAATGAATCATATCGTCTAAAGTAATCATTTAAATTATAAAAGCTAAAGAAACATATTTATATTGATAAGTATAAATACTGTATTGCAGAAAATAGCTAATATTTCTAATTAATATTTTAAAGACAAAAATGGTTACTGTGAGCCCGTATTTAGGAGATGGACATATGATTTTTTGAAGAACTACTACAGATACATATATACAGATGTGTGTCTTTAATAATCTTTAATTTGATATTTTTTGAAAACTTACAAAACAATGAATTTTCTCTAGTACAGGCAACGGAGACGACTTTGTGGCGCAGTGACGCTAAGCATTGAGTTACGGCTCACGGTTACGGTTATATGGTTTGTCTGTGTGAAATTTATGAACGAACTGCCCCTACGATACAGTAGAAAATTCTAACGTGAAGGTGACGTTTAATATTTTATGAAAAAGGAAGAAGTTAAAATCTATACTAATATTACAAAGTGAGAGTGGGAATTTTGTGAGCTTGTGTATATGTAAATGGTAGTTTTGATGGGAGCCAATACACCTATTTAGGAATTCTTTCATCATTTGAAAGATACATTATTCCAAATGGAGATTGGCTATATATTATGTAATTATATATATATATATATATATATATTGACAGAAGTTATGATGATATTCGTCAACTAAGTCGGGAAAAACCGTGCTTCTTGAGAGCTGCTATGGCGAGCGCTGTGTTAAAGATACACGAAAATAATGAAAGGCTGAATTGTTCCTCTTGATTTTCTAAGGATAATTCATAGTAACCACTTTTATATAAAAACACGCGCGATAAAATAATTATGGTGTCGGTCGGTGCAGCAGTGGCATGTTGGTATTTCTAGGTCAAGAAATAAGGAGAATCAATTTATTTAAAAACACATAACTGCCTTTTATTGCTGAGGAAGTAATTTGCATGCCATTGGAACAATAATAACCATTTTTCAAACTTTTGTTTTCGCGCTAATCTTCGGAAGGGTTGAACCGATTTTAATGAAACATTACGAATAAATAGAAACCAATGCCAGGAGTGATCTTAGTTATATATTATTAGAAAAACTTTTCGAAAAATGAATTTCTCTAATGATTATCTTAAATTAAATATCGTTAATCGTTAATTAGATAATAAGACAATTATAATATTTTGTTGTGTTCTTGTTATGTCTCCCATATGTACTATTACAATCATTAGATACAAGATATTTATCGGTTGCCCTTTTTTGCCGTGAACTAAACAAAATTTCTATGCGATTGGCTTCTCCAAAAAAGTAGAACCTTAGGATTCAACGGTGTTGAAACATTATGAATGTGCTTTAGTGTCATCAGATTTTCTATTTCTTTTTAATGTTAAATTATTAATAAGTGATTGTGTTTTCCATAAAAATTACTAAAAATGTTAAAATCAACTGATTCAGTTTGATACAGCATGTTTAATTTAATTGCATTCTATTATTTCTGACTTCTCTTTCTATCCAAGCTAAAAACACACTGCTTCGCATCACAGTAACGTTCGAATATGAAATAAAAATAACCTTCAGTTTCAAGTCGGGTTTCAATTTCGCTCGTCGCCTAGAAGGTGTGTGAACATCTGGCTCCTGCTTTATCTGACCTAAAGGAATTAACCCTGGCGATGGTGAACCTAGATCTGTAGATGACATGTTTAGACCTGTAGATAAACAAACATTTGAATTTTATTAGGGAACTATAAAACGACATTTCTAATTTTAAGCAAAAAATAACAAAGTTTAAAGCATAAATCATTATTTTTTTAGTCAATCAACTCACTGTCGCTATTCCCTGGAAATTGACCAGGCACTGTCACATTTCCTGCAAGCCTTTCTCTTTCCTGGTTTCTTTTAATACGTCTCAGTTGTTCCTAAAATGAAATAAAAAAATCTGGTTACTTTAACACACATGGTTTATGTAACATTGCAAATAAAGGGAGCTGGAAATACTCCAAAATTATTTCTTTTAAAAAATTGTAATCGTTTATAAATTTTTTGACCTGCGAATAAACCTAAGTCAAAATTGGTCATGAGCCTATGAGTCCATCCGGATAGGAACCACTTTCTTACCTTTTTCTGCGACCAAATAACAGTACCTGCACTGCTTGTTCTGGTCTGAAGGGTGAAGAGAACCGGTATAATTATAAGCTGTGAGGCATTACAGTTTAGTTCTCAAAGGCTCTCTTATGCTGCCTTCTTGAAGTTGGTTGCAGGTGTCCGTGTGCTGCAGTAGTCACATACCATCAGCCGGACTGTTTGTTTGTCACTTGAGTTTTATAAAAAAAGCAAGTTTCTTTCTTTAAAGATGCAAACTCCATGAAACAAACCTGAATCCTTCTTTTCTCCCGCTTCATCTCTTCTTTCTGTGTCTCATCCATAGTCGCAAACTGACGTATGAACGCTTCGTCTTTAGTGGAACGTATCTTAGTATACGCTTCAATCACGGCCGCCTTTCTCACTAACTCCACTCGAGTGTACCTCTGCCCGGAGGCGTTACGGAATGTACGAACTATACGTAATACACGTCCTGGAGACAATAAGAACAGACGTAAACTATAATTGAATGAACGAGTTAAGTAAGTTAGCAAGACTCAAAATTTCATTAAAATATACTATCGAATATTTTGTAGTACTATCGATAAGCTCCAAGCTCGTGAGTTGTACTTGTTCTTTATCTATTAAGTTCTTTATTTGTTAATTAATTAAACATAAATAAAATATTAAGTTAAAAATGTATTTTAAAACACTGAAAACGTTTGAATTAAAAATGAGAGTCAAAATTAAGTGCGTTTAAATCCGTAAAATTGATATAAATGTATGTGTGATATCCGCGTAAATATAAAAAAATAATTGTGAAATAAGTATTGATGGTTCAGGACTATGCTTTGTGGCATTCCTTGGGGGAACCCTATGTTCAGCAGTGGATTTGTGAAGGTCTGTAATGATGATGATGATAACAATGAAACACATGGATCATCATGTATTGATGATGACGATATTTCAAAATTATATACGTATTTAATTTAAATGTTGCCTTTTTATAATATAAAGTAGCCACACGCACTTACACATGATTTTTACAAACCTTGATTTGAAGTCTGCTGTTGATCATTTTGATTGATCTGCGGCTTCTTTTCAGACTGTCCTAGAATCATTTTCCTTAGTTCCGCTCTTTCCGCTTCTTCCCTTTCTAATGATAACTGTCAAAGATATTATTACAAAATAACAATTAATCCCCAAAAATTAATCACTTTTTAATTACTATAACATAACTAAATATATTTTTATTAAAACGTATTAAGTTTTTAAATACTTGTTCCGTAGTTTTTTTGTTGGCCAACATATTTTCCAAGTTCTTGCCCATCTCCTCCAAATCGGATTCCTCGCTGACAGAGCTCTCGGCTTCGTCTGTACTCAGCACTTCTGTACTTGTAAGTACACGATTCTGAAGCTCGAATATACGTTGACATTCTTCTTTGTATCTATACGGGAGTGGGACAAATAAAATTAATAACTAAATATTATATTCTATTTGCAATAACATTTCTTTTATTGAGAAACTAGCGACCCGCCCCGACTTCGCGTGGGTAGATTTTCTATTAATGTGGCTTTAATTATATTTAAGATAATAATAATCAAGACCATTTATTTTATCTCATTTTCAATTTCTCAAAAAAATAGAGTTTTTTAAATAAAATAAAGCCTAGATCTGGTATTGCTTTCTATCTGTTCGTGAAGTTTCTTCATAATCGGCTCAGTCTTTCCGAAAACTAGCCCAGACAGACAAACAGATAGACGGACAGATCAACATTCGAAAAATGTTTATTCCTGTATTGATAGCATACAAATTACCACTCAGCTCAATAAAATCCAGTTATTTCAATATTAAAGGGGGACACTTCAATTTTATTCGAATAGAAGAGTACAACACAGAACAACAAAATAATATTTATATAAAAATATGTTGTGATAGACGGAAGTTAATAGACTAATATATATATACACTTATGCCTGTCACAAAGAGGGGTAGGCAGAGACTAAAGACTTTCATTTTGCACGTTCCTGACACACCTCTCTCGTCAGTAAACGTTCGCCTAGGACGTCCCTTTCAGACTCTGCTGTTCACTTCGGAAACATATATTCGCTTTGTCACTCTTTCCTCATTCATTCTTTTTTCATGGCCAAGCCACCGAAGCATTCCTTTCTTAATCCTCGTCACAACATCATCCTGCATACCACAATCTTCTCTTATCACACAATTTCTCACCCAGTCACTCAGATTCTACTCCTTAAAGTAGAAGCGCCGGCCGTCCGTCCATACATTTTTTAATCAAAATATACACTAGACACAGACACTCTTTCTTTAAAATAAATCATTTTATCACTTCTCTACAATAAAATGTGTACGCGTTTGACCTTTATAGGCAATAACTTACATTATATACTAAGAAAAACAGTAGTGAAATCCCGGAAAAATTTGACACTTCTTTAGTAGTGTGCGCGACTTTTGACAAGCAAACGAAAGGCGACGTTTAAACATTGGCACGCTAGATGGCATGCAAGTGATCTTAAATAATTC
>DWHP01000089.1:0-25448 GCA_018247895.1 Parnassius honrathi
GTGACAAGACCGAGAATCTTTTTTTAAATAAATAAATGGTATTAGATTTTTAAAACCAAGGAGTTTTCAATTAAAAACATTTTAATATGACAGGAACAGTGGAAATATTCCGTTCCCGATACTTTTAGTGTAGCCTTGTATAATTGTGCCTCTAGAAATTGGGTTTTAAATTATCCGTTTCTAATTTATTCTGGTATTATTCAAACCAAACTGTAAATGATTACCGAGTCTAAATAATTGATATCGATTTTTTTTAAATCGAATATTGTACGTTCCCGTTTTTTGGTTGACATTCTTAGTTTAATAAGTCTGACAGCCGTCAAAATGTATTTCTTAGATTTGGTTGACTATAACCGTATAAATATGTGTGTATATTTTTATGTCTACATAAATAATTATTAGGAACATGTTGAAACAGCTGTACGCAGACGACATGTAAAAACGTACGACACCATTGATTAGCAAATTTTATTATAACGATACGCCTAATGCGTAGTTTTATGTCTCATAAAGCATAGTGCAGTCTCACAGCTGCATAGGTCAATAGATGTAAACGCAGTTAATTGCCACTGTTCGAATAATAAATAAAATACTGTTAGCATAAAATCAATCAATCATGTTCCTTGATAACCCACAAGTCAAACGTTTACACGAGTATTTAAATATAGATGTAGGGTGTGACTTAAAATAAGCCCTTTTGATGCTGATAAGGATAAACAAACGTTTTAATTAGCTTTGCAAACAATGTTATATCAAAAATAATGTTATATATGATTGTAATTTAAAAAGTAAAGTCGAAAAATTACAATACATTATAAATAATTTATTTTTGTTTAAAAAAAGTAGCAACACTGCTAACGAAATTTTAATTTAAGTAAAACTAGATGTTACTGATTATATCGTGTACATTAACTTATTTTATACCAATTTTTATTCTGTAGGTAGCCGTGGTTATCTACGACATTGGGACGTCGAACATCTTAGTCCCCCCCCCCTCCCCGTGACCATGGTGATATAAAGTGCTAGAAACGTCGGGAGTATAAAATAGGTTCATAGACGCGATAAAATCCGTAAAAACTAGTTTTATTTAAATGTGTAGTGTTCGCGTAAAAATAAGACATTCGATTACTACTTTGGGCAAGTTTCACTGCATCACGCATGTTGGAGAATTTCCTATGTACACGAAATTTTTCATTCTTTATGCCAGCTTCCTAACGCTGATTTCCTTTATCTTCGAGCTCATAGTAAAGTAGCGCTTCTTTTCCATTATTCTTCTCTTCTTTATAGAAGAATGGGCGAACGAGCATGCGGTTTTCCTGATGGTAAGTAACTGTCGCCGCCCATGAATAATTGTAACACCATAGGAATAGCAGATGTGTTGCTGGCCTCCTAAAATAAAGTAGGCCCTTTTCATGAAGGTCCTAAAGTCGATTCTACAAGGAAATTGTGTAAGGAAGAAAACTTAAAATTACAGTTAATAATATTAGTGTAGTTGTGAATGATTTCACTGACGTATATCGAACTCGGGTTGCTCAAGTACTGTAAAGTTGCGCTTAGCCTCTGAGCTACCACAGCTTTTCCCGCGTAATAATGAAAGCAACCACACAATTAATATAATCTGGTCCACCGATCATTAAGAGGTTAGATATAGCTAATATCATATTTCACCTAACGCTTTGTTTAAAGGCGAAACACGTGTCGTATTATCGACAATGGCTTGTAATTCTTAGAGCATAGGTTTCTTCGGTGTTGCATCCAATGACGGCAGTAACGCATACAATTTTGGAAGAGAAGGAAGAATTCTTCAAACTGAATTAAACTTACGTGAAAGAGCCACGATCGGCTCGACCGGGGAAGGACCACGCTCTCACAGAATACCAGCGTAAAATAGCAACATAGTGCTGCTGTGTTTCGTTGGGTGCGTGTTAAGAACCAGAGACCCTTTTTCCTGGAAATGAGGTATTCTAACTTTTTCCTTAGGTGTAACAAAGCATCTTCATTTTGATTCTTAGTTGAAGAGAAATGTAGATGTCTAAGAGCCACATCATCCACTTACAGTCAGGAGGATTGTATGCTCGTTTGTCACCCATTTTCTATAAAAAAACACCATTTTGTTTTTTCCGGCTGATTCCAGCAAATTGATTTTGTTAAATTCAAATTATTATCTCTAAAGATCACCAATACGTAGTCTTAGCGAATCAATAAACCGCTATAATAATTAGTGATGATTGCATCATATTAGTTCACTTACTTAGTTGCAATTAGTATTTACTTATCCTTTGCGGTCTTGGCATAATTAACCGTAAGGGTAGTGATAAGGTATAACAAACATAAGAAATATATGTGTTTACTACGATACGAAATAATATTGTAATAATTAATAAGTTTTAAATTGTAATTAAAAGTGAAACAACGATAAGGCGTGCGTGCGAGGCTGGCGAATATAATCGCATTATACAATAAATACCAATTTTCAAAATTGTAAATGTTGTTAATAATGAAACATTTTCTCATCCACCTGCTTAGTATGATAAATGTAGGAAAATTTCTGTCTATAGTCTATCTTACTTAGTTCAGCATTCTCCCTCGCTCAGACCTTACATGTGCAATATAAGCGCCACCTTATCCAATAGCACAACAATCAAAACGACTACATCAGGAAAAACACACCAACATACTTTTGCGATACGTGTGCTAAATACAAATGTGTAGTATGGGGCATCATTAGTAAAAACAATTTATAATACTGCAATGGCCAGCCGCTAAGGAAACATCACAATCCGAAATGGACGATACGACTGACAAGGCTGTTCATAAAACCTGCAGCCTATATACCTCCCACTGTTATGCACAGGCTTCCTCTTATTTCTGAGAGGGTTGTAGAGCGAATAGTCTGCCTTACTGCTCCAGTACGTACAGCCCGACTTCACATGTTTTCGGAATATTTTATTCCTCAGACATTCCTGTTTCCTCACGATTTTTTCCTTCATCGTCGAGCACGTAGTATGTTAGCACTAAAAATTACAACAAACAACTTCATTGGCACTGCTACACATCGCGGGTCTGAATATTTACGTAAAGGAGGTGATATACAGCTAAATCTTTTGATATGATACTCGTAGTACCTGTTTCCGTCCAAATTCTTAGTTTAGTTTTTTATAGAATAATGTTGACAAACGAGCACATAGTCCACCCGTTTATATGCGGCCCATAAACGGCTATGTCTGTGTTCGATTAAGAATCAAAATTTAGACGAGTTGTCAACCCTGAGGACTAAGATGGAATTCCTTGTTTCCAGTAAAAAGGGTCCATAAGAAACACAGCCGCATTGAGCTGCTATTGCCAGCTGATATTCATCAAAGCGTGGCCCTGTCAGGTCAGGTCGATTGATTCGTACTACAGTCCCAATATAGCTGCAGCGTAGGTCTAGCAAGTAAAGTCCAGCTTACAGCAGCAGTGCTTGCACTGCTGTGTCCCGGTCTGAAGGTTATAGATAGCCCGTATGATTACGGACTGTGAAGTGTTCCATCTTAGTCGTCAGAGGTGACAACGCATCCATAACCTTCTTTGTATTAATTTGGTTGCACGCATCCATGGACTTAAGTTGCTACTAATCATCACTATAACTCTTTCATTTGTCCCTCCAGTTTCTTAAAAAGAATGTTGTGTTTTATGCAATAAAAAAGTTAATGATTAAAAAGCAAACAGCCTTAAGCAAAATAAAATTCTTAATTTAAAATTTATTAATTGTTTATTGTTATATAGCACAGTCCACGTTATCTGTCAGAGCTAGGAGTGCGAGTACGATAAGCGCTACGCTGCGTAGTTACCGATAAATGTGACTTAACCCATTTAGAGTCAATGTTATTATAAAATATCTTTTCAACTAGTACCTACAGGTTTGCGAACGAGTAACCATAAACATAAATGCGAGGTTATAAAAAAAAGGGAAAAGCAGGGTCTTTATACACGTGCCGTTAAAAAATTCCGTATTCGTTTCGTCTATTTATCAATATTTCTTTGGTTTAGTATGTGTTTATTCATTTAATCATTACAAACTATCAAGAGTCCTGTACATAGCCCCTTAGACAGGTATATAATCAAAGCCCCCTATAGATTGCTTTATAGTGGGAATTTTGATATATTTGCCACACTTGGCGAGCGTTTTGCAAACCACAGTTTTTTTGTTGCAGCGGTTGTCATCAATTTTCCTCTGTTACCTCTAACGATATCACGTACTACAAATGCACTTCGAGGTCACAGTGGCCATTCTTAACAGAGAGTATCGATCTGCAAAGATTTTTGACACAGGTGCTCTCTCTGTTTCCTTTACTCTCTTAAGCTGATGAGATCATAAGCTGATACGACCGAAAAAAGGTGAGGCAAAGGACCAACGACTTTACATGCTTTCTAAGGCATGGGGTTGGAGCACCGCTGACTTCTTAACTCCGACTGCTTCTGAAAATTTCTTAACATAAAAAGCCAATAACTGATTTTGACCCGTCATACAAACCGCGGACCCTGGATCAGCACGACCACTAACAACTGAACTAATGATGCACTCAAAGAAGCAAACTATTATTACAAACTGTAGATACAAATCAAACTCATCTTTACATGAAATAGAGCACTTTAGAAAGCGTACATGCCCATTATTCATCTGTAACCAGAACTTCGTTTGATAGATTGCAGAGTGAACAGCATGTGTTTGTCTATCATATAATATATCGATCAATTACAATAAAGCTCTTTTTAAATAGTATTGGAGTGACAAACAATGCTGTGATCCGTAGACATCTACATCTACTCTCAGTTGGGAAACAAAATGTAGATGCGTCTTCATCCCTGATAATTCAGAACTAAGAATACTTACGTTAGCAGTAAAAAGAGTCTCCGTTTCTCTACACTCACCGTAAGAAACACAGCAGCATTGAAATCAGTTGATTCACAGAGTCAATGAAATATATAACGCTCGTATGTAAATAGTAGTTTAATTTGTCCCGTTTCAATAACGATTGGTAACTACATGATCGCTACCATGATATTTCATGTTTTCATAGTTAACTGTATAAAATACTATTATTGTAAATTTTACTATAGAATAAATGCGACAAGCAAACACACAGTCCACCTGATGGTAAGTGGATGCTGTGGTCCACAGACATCTACATATATCTTCGATTAAGAATCAAAATGTAGATGAGTTTTTACACCGAACCCCTAACCATTCGAAACACAGCAATATTAAGCTGCTACTGTACGCTGGTATTCTGTGAGAGCGTGGTAAGTACCCCGACTCATTCGTGCCACAACTACCTGTGCCTATACCACGTAAGATAATGTTTAAAAAAAGACCCGTTGTGTTTCCGGCTCGTTCTTCCCATGACCAAACTTTTTTAAAACAGTAGTAACGCTTAAATGAATTTCAATAAATATTCTTGTTATCTATATTGAAAATTAAAAACTGTTCTATTCTATTCTGACGGTGCAAGAGTTCATCATGCCATTTGCTTCCGAGGTTATCATAAATGTAAAATATGGGATATGCTAAACAGATGTACTGACATAACCCTGATGATGCCGCGAGGCGAAACCGGTCGGTTTTTATGATTATTAATTTAATATGTACTTTAAAATAAATATTGCAAAACAAGTGTTTATCCAAATCAGAATGTTTTTGCCTTTCAAATGACGCTATAACATCTCGTTTACGCATTAAAATAAGATACGAAACGCATGGTACAGTGGTCTTCAGTGCGTGGGTGAGCTCTAAGCACTGCGGAGGACTATTGGCTGATGAAGAATAAGGTATATTTTTTACAGAACGAGCACAGAGACCACCTGATGGTAAGTGGATGCTGTGGCCCATAGGCATTTACACATATACACGTATATGTAAATAGACATTAATCCTCGATTAAGAATCAAAACGGAAACGCGTTATCACCCCTTAGGGCTAAGAGGGAATATCTCGTTTCCAGTAAAAAAGTGTTTCCGCACCTCTACACTCACCAAACGAAACACAGCATTATTAAGCTGCTATTTTACGCTGGTATTCTGTGAGAGCGTGGTGCATCCCAGGTCGAGCCTACCCATTCGTGCTACTACCATAATATAGTGGCAGCGTGGCTCTACCACGTATAATGTAATGTAATAAATGTAAATGTAAAAGAACAGTAACAATGTCAGAAAGACATAGTAAATATATCGAGTGCAAGTAAAATTCACAGACACGCATTGGGGCAGTCCTAAAAAAGGCCCGAAATTCCCTCTTTTTAAAGCCCTAAAATTGTCTCAGGTACAAAAGTAGTTCTGAGTCCAAGTGTGGGACGATCATCGACTATTGCTTTTACTTTACAACATAGCCAAGTATACTTGGCATCTAGGTTATATATAAGCGTTAAAATGAGCGGGTTTTCTTTGACAAGTTTATTATACGTTATATTTTAATGTTAAATATAAACAAAGGAATATACTTCCGCAGTATTGCGTGCGGTCTTTAGACCTAGGTGAAGGCTAGAATTACTCTTATCTTGATTAAGGGCTGGAATTTTTAATAGGCTTTGGGAGACGGTGTAAGTCATCAATTAGGCTCATAAGTTGGTTTAAACACGCATATTTTTCGTACTTTAAATAATTGTATAAAAAAAACATAATTTTAACGCAAAATTCATATTAAAAAGTTAAAAATGAAACGCAGTTTATATAAATATATACGGTGTATTTGAGTTCATATTATGTCTACTGATAAAGTTTTAAGAGATAGCCTTCTTATCGAACTTCACACCTTTTTGGCTTTTATTTATCTAAGAGATACTTCCTAAGTTTTAATTTATTTTTATGCTTCTTCATTTAAATTAAAAAAATATGACTGACTTGAAAATTGATTGACCTCTTGATTGACCTCTCAATATATTTAATTAATTCCTACATGAAATTTTATGCAGGTGCATCAGGCCAGTGCTTTGTGGTATTTCTAGAAGAAACATTTGTTCAGCAGTGGAGTTTCTGTGGGTTGTGATAATGATGGATTATAAAGATGTATGCCACGGTATTTATGTCATGGCTCATCCTTGTCACCCTTATTCCATACGAATACATATTTTTATACAGATGAAGGGTGATAAATTCTTATAAAATATTCGATATAAAAATATTATTTACATAGAATAAGGGTGACAAACGAGCACACCTATAGACATCTGCATTTATCCTTACTTAAGAATCATAACGCAGATTCGCTGTTCCAGTAAAAAGGGGTATCCTGTTCTATATACTCACCAAAACAAACACAACAGCTTTAAGTTGCTATTTTACGCTGGTATTTCGGAAAAGTGTGGTCCTACTAAGGTCGAACCAGTCAGAACCGACTCACTTTATGCAAGAACTATAATATAGCTACAGCATGACTCTACCACGTGAATACGTTAGTTTTTTTGTGTTTTAGATTTGGACGATCATAAAAGGTTTAAGTAAGTCTAATTAAAAAAAATTACCTTGATTTTACTAAAGCACAGTAGGCTAGTGCCCGGCAATAAAACCTACTGTAACTTATTTTAAACTTATACCTATTGTAACTTTTTTTTAATTTAATATATACCAGAACAAATAAGTAAAGTAAAATAAGCAAACAAAGGTATTAACTAAAATAGGATATCAACTATTATTATACCATCATATAGTATTATACCATATAAAAATCTAATCAGGCTGCATTCTGCACATTCGTTTATTAAAATACGAAAATGGCGATGACCACATAAAGATTCCGTACTAGGCAGGTCTACTCTGTTATCAAGTTAATTTCCGCCTGTACAAATCTAGAAAATACTATAGCAGAACGTTTAGTCCGCATACCTTGAAGAATTTTCAATTAAAAATACCATTGAGAGCAGTTGCGTCAATAGAAACAACTACCTCATATCACCCCATAGTTGTCGTTAACAGTGAACAAAAAAATATTGTAATACATAACAAGCGTGGTAGAGTCACACTGCTGCTATATTATGCTTGTAGCACGAATGGGTCGGCTCGACCGGGGAAGGACCACGCTCTCACAGAATATCAGCGTTAAATAGCAGCTTAATACTGCTGTGTTTCGTATGGTGAGTGTAGAGATCCAGAGACCCTTTTCACGGGAATCGAGGCATTGCATCATAGTCCTCAGGGGTGACAACGCATTTAAATTTTGATCCTTAGTTGAGGACAAATGTGGATGTCCATGGGCCACAGCATCCACTTACCGTCAAGTGGACTGTGTGCTCGTGTGTCATCCAATGCTACAAATTAAAAAAAATCCAACATTTTGCACCATGGCTGTACCACAGTGAAATCCTTAGAGGCGAACAACTCATCTAAACCCTTCTTTATTAGTTGAAGTTGCTGCGGGCGTCGATAGGCTGCAGGAGTGAATTACTATCAGGTAGACTGTAAGCTCATTTTCCAACTTAGTTTTATACAAAAATGCTTCTTCTTTTATTCCTTTTGCCATTTAAGTTACGAGGCCTTTTGGTAACATACAAAATAGTAACATAGAAGCGAAAACATGGAACATAAGTTTAAATAGTACTAAATCTATAAAAAATGCGTTTTTAAAAACACGCAAAACACGATGTAGTAGCTTAACATTGAGATATTTCAGATAGTCACAAATTAATTAGATGTTCATTACAAAAAGTATAAGTTTTATAGTGTAAGTGCCAAAAATACATTATGTATATAATTATATAATTTTAAGAGTATGGTAATAAGAATTTAAGAGATGTATAACCTAATTAAAATATTTTCATCACAATTTACCTACTATGTTGTTTTTTTTATGAGCCATCAAAATATGAAAATATTTTTTCTACAAAAAGTGAAAGTGGCAAAATCCACGGCCTTATCTTAAATATAGTAACATAATCTTGATAAAACAAATGTATTGTGTTAACAAGACATAATACGGTTAGCTTGTTTAAAAGTTACACGATCACTGACAGTCGCACCAACGAATTGTCAATGCCATAAAATAAGATGGTGATGTCCCATAAAATGTGTGATTACGACGCGACTCCATCACCACTAACCACCAGGTGGGATTTTGGTCAAACTCTGGCTAATAATAAGTAAAAACAACACCGCTAAGCTTATGTCAGCTATAAACAGTTTTCTCACACTCGCGTTTCCCGATTCATTATCAGTCCATATACGATAATTAAACGGCACTTCATGGCCGCCGTGCGGTCTATACGCATTGGTTTTTACCATATATGCAGTATGAGACATGGATTAATTAAATTGTGTGACTATAATAACACAAGTGTAGTTCCGCATATTATATGAAAGCAGTATTTTTGAAGAATCAGGCTGATAAACGAGCACATAGTTTACTTGATGGTACGTGGATGCTATGATATTATGACTCATAGAAACCTACGTCTATCCTCAGTTAAGAATCAAAACGTAGATGCGTTCTGACCCAGAACTAAGGATTTTATCTAGATATTGATTTTATCCAGAATTGGACCCAGATTGAATGCCGCGTTTTCGGTATAAGGGGTGTAAGGTTCTTTACACTAACCATACGAAACAAAGCAGCGTTAAGTTGCTATTTTACGCTGATGGTTTATAAATGCGATCCATTCGTGGTGCAACCGTAACATAGCCGCAGCATGGCCTCTACCGCGTATAAAATTCGGATGAAATTTTGAAAAAAATAATAAAATAATACATTTAGTACGGTCTGTCGTGCAAAATTTAAGGCATTTCACAAATTATACACTTCTAATGTAGTATGAATAAACGAAATATAATAATCTGTAAATATTCCACACGAAAATGTACTGTAAATATATCTTAAAAGTATAATTATGATGGCTGACGCACTTGTGATGAAAGATGAGTAATGCGTGGGTGTGTAAACGTCACGCAACACGCATAAATAATACGAAAATTATAGTTTCTATGAAACGAAGCGAGCCAATTACTGGCATGTCAGAAGTTTTTAATCTATTCATTATCATTCATTAATTACAGCCTATAAAAAGTCTACTGCTGAACACAGCCCTCTATCATAGACATAGATTGCCTGATAATGGTCGATTTGCCACAATTGCCAGGCTTGACCAGCGTGTTGGCAACTGTGGTTTGATTTTTATTTATAATATTGCCATCTGGCAGATAGAATGTTCAATAGGGCGGCAATTGAACACAACCGGACATAGATGAGGATCCAAAGGCTTTACGTATTCACGAAGGAACTGTGAAATACCGCAACTTCCTGGCCTGATAATAAGAATTTTTTGACAAAAATAAAAACTAAACTACAGATTTTTTGACCCTACCCGGCTTTCAGAGCCCCGGCCACATGATCAGTGGTCGCGTGACGACTACTAGATCACCGAGACACAAACAGGAGACCGTTTGGTACAACGCTTCGGTAGAAGACCAAGTTCTCTTTACCCGCAACTAGTTTAACTAATCAACATGTAGTTCTGCAGCGAGAGAACAATCGCATTTAGGAGTTCACGCATTATTATCGGTGCCTATCTGAAATTGTATAAGGAACCCAGCAACTTAATTTTCAAACTTTTTATAACGCAACTAGGCTAGCTATAGCGTTTTGATACGCCAAACATGATTTTTAATTCTCGGGGGAATTAATCTGTAATGAAATAAAATCGAAGGAGGTTTGATATATTCAAATATACGAATTATAAATGTAGAGGACATTTATAATTCGTCAATTGTAATATATCAAACCAGTATTACGTTACCTTTGTTTTATCACACCTTTATCAAATGCTTGGCATAATCATTTAAAAATGCACGAACGCAAGAACGGAAGTCGTAAAAAATGCAACATTGTAATATTAAAATTCTCGACCATATTACAGCAAACACAAAACAGGATTACACGATAAGAAGCTTTCGGGGCTACTAACTCATTCATAGCCTTAATAATATAACTAAATAATACTAACTAGTATAGTATTAAATAAAATAAAACAACCTGTAATTTTCACCAACGAAAGCTTTTTTTTATTTTACAGATAATAATATAAGATAGATAAGTGAGTTTTTATAGAATAAGTATAAGCTGCAGCCAATAAATATCTTTATCTATGCCCGATTAAGAATCAAAATGCATCTGGCGTTGTCTCCCCTGAGTACTAACATGGAATGCCTCGTAATCAGTAAAAAGGGGGCTTTGGTTCTCTACACACACCATGCGAAACATAAGTTTAGTCTGCTGTTTCACACTGGTATTCTGTGAGAGCTAGGGCCATTGTTCTTAATCTATGTTGAGAATATGGTCGTTTTCGTGTTTAAAAAAATATTTAAAAAAATATAAGTGACACTTTGAAATAATAATTTAAAATATGCAAACTTATGCAATGACTGAATAGGAAATTTTTATCCTATACAACTTAACAAACTTAATTTAAATTATTTTTTTCAATACTTGATGCTACTTTATGATTTTAAAATACTATAAACTTAATGTATCATAAAGTCCAACTCTTCACGATTCGTAGTTTATTACATTTTGGGTTTAAACTATGGTTGAAGGAGAGTTTTTCTAACTAAAGTCACACAACCGCGCCTCAGTTTTCGCGAAATTTAACGTTTGCTGTCAAATTCGATACTTTCCAACATTTTTGCTTGCATATTTTCGCTGAACTTTTTGTGTGAAACAGATTTGAGCTTGAATCTGAGATTCTAAACAACTTTTGAAAGATGGTTCAGACATATTATCAAGAATTCTGGTTTAGTATTCTTCCTAATTTCCTCCTCCTTTACAATACTTCATCATTATTCAGTAAATGAAGAGAAGTTAAATAATAAATATTTCCCAGAAAGAAGTATACAACTCATTAAAACAACTTTATTTCGTAAGCAAACAATAATTTCATAGTAACGTGTGTGTTATGGATCGGAAATAATTAACGAAAAACAAAACACTACTGACATCATAATTCCTTATAATCCCTGAAACGAAGTTCGATGCCAAAGCAATGCTTAAACCACAAATCATAAATTCCGGGTAACCCGTCGTTAGCGCCCACAAAGATGCGTATCTTTGGCTTCGCGGGTCTGTAATGCGATAATTTCTTTAACATTAGAGGCACGATGACCAGGTTGATAAGTAAGTTTTAATGTTTTTTTTTTTTGGAAAAATTAGATTATGATCGTAGGTTTGTACTACCTGGCTGTAAAGTCGCAGGTTGTGAGTTCGAATTCCAGCAGTGGATTGTTCTCTTGTGCGTTTTTATGTAGGAATGTCTTTTCTTCTTCGTACGACTTCTTTGTAAAAACGAGCTTCCTCCTTTTTAAAAGGCCGGAAAGCATCCACAATTCCCCTGGCTTCGTAGTCGTTCGTGGGCGGCGGTCGACACTTTCCGTCCATTGAGTTCAGTTGAGCCATTTTCTCGTTTGCCCGCATTTTTGTAAATAAAAGCTTACCTCCAACTGTTTACACAACACATTGAATAGTAAATTATTTAAGTGATTCTGTTTACCTCGTATATTTCGGTAATATTACGACTCACCACGGATCTATGTCGATAAATGAATATAATGACATAATAATTTTTCAACATCAGCCCGCAATAATCAACTTCTAGAGATAGAGCATTCTGTTGTAGGGTGACCTTGTCTTAAATCGTTACGTTTGTCAAACGGGTTAGATTGGTTGAATATTGCAGTGAATATACATCTCACAATTTTATAATGATGCCCGCTCCCGGCACGTTTTTCTTTTATAGAGTAAGGGTGACAAACGAGCACACAGTCCGCCTGATGGTTAGTGGATGCTGTGGCCCATATACATCTACATTTATCCTCGATTAAGAATCAATACGCAGATTCGTTGTCACCCCAGAGGACTGAGATGGAATGCCTCGATTCCAGTAAAACGGGTTCGTTTCTCTACACTCACCATACAAAAATTACTTTATGTCACGTAACATCATTCCCGCCACGTTATGTCTCGTTTAAGTCACATTGTTGTACCGCCATTTATCGAAAAAAATCAGATTTATCTGGCTGTTTCCATAATCAGCTCCTTTGATGCCAACAGGACGAAATGGTGACATGGATTATTTTACACCATCACTAAACGTCTTAAGAACATAAATAAATAAAAAAATATTAATTTTGAGATAGAAGATTTTACACTGTGCCCGTTCATAAGATACCATGATATTGAGCAACACTCATCCCTCCCATGATGCGATATTAATTGTAGTTCTTACTTGTTCAGTGGGTAACAGTATATTTTTACCGTGATGTGGTTATTGGGTCCTTCAATTACTGTGAGTATGTAAAAGGAATGTTTAATTTTATGCGTCATATATCCTAATGCCTTTTTTATTGAAAGTGCATTAACGTGGAACCCAGTTGTTATTGAAATGAAACCGGTACCGCAACAGCCTGTCAAAGTCCACTACTGAACATAGGCCTCCCCTATATATTGCCTCATAAGTGGGATATTTGGCATAACAGTCACGATGGAGGTCGGAATGGCAACCGTTGTTTTTTTATTTTTTAGTTGTTATAAAGAAAACTGCTGCTACCTATCTCCTGTTATATTTACTTTTGTCGCCTCTTACGAAACCACAGTACGATATCACCGCCACATCACAATATATATATTTTTAAATATTTTGGTTGTTATTAGAAAGACTCTGCTACCGTTCTCTTTGCTTTTTTCTCTCTGTCGCCTCGTACGTCACCCACGGGATGACATAGGGTTATGGATATTCTTACACCGCCACTACACGTTACCTGAAATGTAAAACAACATTGTTCAACATGGCTCTTCTTTTTTTTTAAAAACGTAATCTTATAGTCCGAATTTCGCTGATTTTTGAGTCTGTTCAGAAACATAAATTGCACAATGACATGGAACTATTTGTGGGTTTGTACATTACACTTCATCGACCAGTAAAAGTTCTCTGTTAGAATAGGGTCTCTCTTGTGGGGAGGATTTGCTTCGTCATGCATGGCTGGCGAATTTACGATTGCAGTACCAGACGTCTGACACAAAAGAGATGGTTAATAGCGCCATCTACCGAAAGCTATAAGATTTTCTAACATTACTCATTACCACCTCTTATCATAGCAATGGGACACAATGGTGCAGTAGAATCGCTTATGCAACCAACCACCATACGCCAAGTTTTTTACAGACTTTTGCTCAAATCTTTGATCATAAGTGTGTAACCGTCATTAGACTCATGACGTTATTCGAGACTTTAAATTAACTATCCATAAACTTTACGTGCAAGTTCAACAAAGATTTTATGAATACTTGAAGTCGTCAAACTCGACTTTTACCATCTACGTTATGTGAGCTGTTATGTGCGACGCTATTAAAAAGAAACGAAAAACTTTTTATGTTACGTATAAAGAACGTAATTATACACGTTAGGTGTAACGTTACGACGTAACTTTAAGTCTGGAAGTGAATGCAGTCGAGGTAATGCGTTAAGTTTGAGCAACGCTCGTTGATTCGTTACTAGTGTGGTACAAAGTATCGATATTAAATTATATTTTATAGAATAAGGGTGACAAACGAACACACAGTTCACCTGATCGTATGTGAAGATCGTATGTGAATGCTGTGGCCCAAAGACATTTATATTTATACACGATTCAGAATCAAAACGCAGATGCGTTTTCACCCCTTAAGAATAAGATGGAATGCCTCGTTTTCAGTAAAAAAGGTCTCCGGCTCACTATACTCACCATACGAAACACAGCAGTATTAGATTGCTATTTGCAGTTGTTCTTCCCCGGTCGAGTTGACCCATTCGTACTACAGCTATAATATAGCTGCAGCGTGGCTCTACGACGTATAAAGCGGTATACCACATATATAGAGTATATGTACGAAAATATTGATATCAATTGTACTTAATCATATGCAGGACATGGAACTCGCCCTTGTATGAATTAACTCCAACTATATAGAATTATTACATGACTTTCTTCAGGAACACATGCACTCTGGTCTCTCACTTTTAACTTCAGTCAGCCATCTCCCATCTCTGCAGAGGGAGGATGACTCACAGGCCCATGAGAGAAAGACCTGCTAGGCTCTCTCTTTGTGTCCAACTCGACTCTTAATGACTAACATACGTGTACGTACATGGCGTACATATCGCTGACCATCACGCGGTGTGCAGTCCCCCATGCACGATGTGCTGTTTACCGGCGCTCGTTGAGCAAAGCTCTCCTCTTCCCGTACGTCGACAAATCGAGTGGGCCTGATGACATCCCTCCTATTGTGCTGAAGACGTCCGTTACGAAGTTGGCACCGATTATATCGCATCTTTTCTGGCACTCCTACTCCCTAGTTATAGTCTTAAACTCATAGAAGACAGCCTTGGTGCACACAATCCCTAATAAAGGTGACCGCTTAGATCTGTCCAAGTACAGGCCTATCGCCATCACCTCCATATTGCCCAAAATAATGGAAACCATCATAAACTTCCAGCAATGCATGAAGTAACTTGAGGATCACCAGCTATGATTATTGACCACCAGTACGGTTTCCGTCGGAGTGGCTCAGCTGGTAATCTTCTAGCCCACCTTTCTCATAGATGGGTGGAGTCAATAGAGTCCAAGAGAGAAATTCTGGTCGTTAATTTAGACATTGCTAATGCCTTCGATCGGGTTTGGCACAAAGCGCTTTTCTCGAAGGTCCCTTCCTATAGGCTTCCAGAGAAATTGTGCAAAAAGTGCAAATCGGAGCATCAAGGTCGCCACATAGACAGTGCATGTTCTGATCACAAGCTCATTAATGCTGGTGTTAGACAAGGCTGTGTCAAGGACAACAAGGCTGTCACCAAACGCTGTTTCTTCTGCATATCAATGATATTCAGAAGAAATAGATTATCATTGCTATGCAGACGGCAGCACTGTTGTGCGTTGAAAACGTCTCCAAGTATAAACAAACTTGTCAGAAGTCGCGTCTTTGTCGAACAGAATCTCGGATTGGGAGCGACTAATTCTATTCCACTTCAATCCCCAGAATATAAAAGTCTGCACTTTTATCGCTTAAAATAAACCCTTTTTTGTATTTTCTTAGTTTCAAGGCACTCATTTTGATGCTTCGGCCAGGGTCGGAATCCTCGGTGTCGACATGTCGAGTGCAGTGCAGTTTCGTGGTCACTACGAAGAGAAGGCCAAATTAGTCTCTTAAAAGCAAGCTGTGCTCAGCAGAGCGGGACAGTATATCATGCCGGCACACCGTTTGAAACATTACAAGGTGCAGGTTCGGTCCTGCGTGGAATATTGTTCCCATTTCTGGGCCGGGGCTCCCCAGTGCCAGCTCCTTTCAGTAGACCGCATTCAGCGCAGAGCAGCTCGAATTTTCGACGACCGAGTTCTTTCCGACGACTTTTTCTTCCCTTTAGACTCGACTAACTGGCGCTGCGAAGAGATGTCGCATCCCTTTGCATTTTCTATCGTAATTACCACGGAGATTGCTGTGAGGAATTGTTCGGATTAATTTCAGCTGTCAAATTTCATCAACGCACATCGCGACAAAACTTAAGTTACCATCCACATAATTTGAATGCTTGGCGGTCCACTACTGTGCGGTTTATTAGGAGATTTCTGTCTCGCACGACTACTTTGTCAAATCGTTTACCATCGACGATATGTGGACTGATATAACTTAGGGACATTCAAGAAACGAGCTTATCCCTTTTTAAAGGCTGGCAAGGCACCTGCAATTCCACTAGTTTTGCAGTTGTTCATGGTCGGCGGTTGACGCTTACCATCAGAGGAGTCGCATTTTCGTTTGCCCACTCTGCTATAAAAAAAACCCGATATAAAAAGATGCTGTAGCCCACAGCCATCTATATCCGTTTTTGATTAAGAATTAAAATCTAGATGCGTTGTTACTCCTGAGGACTAAGATAGATTGCCTCATTTCCAGTGAAAAGGTTGTTTACATTTGCCGTACGAAACAGCACCAATAAGCTGATTTTTCACGCTGGATTTCTGTAAGAGCGTGGCCCTTCCCCGGTCACCCTATTCGTACTACTACTATACGCGGTAAAGCCACGCTGCAGCTATATACTATGGTTGTAGCCTGAATGGGTACGCCTGACCAGGGAAGAACCATGATCTCACAGAATACCAGCATGAAATAGCAGCTTAGTGCTGCTGTTTTTTGTATGGTGAGTGACCAGACACCCCTTATTTACTGGAAACGAGGCATTTCATCCTAGTGTTCAGGGGTGACAGCGCATCTGCGTTTTGTTTCCTGATTGATGATAAATGTAGATGTCTATGGTTCATTGTATCCACTTACCATCAGGTGGAGTGTGTGATCGTTTGTCACCCTCATTCTAAAAAGGAACGATAGCCTTCAACCTTGGAATTCAAAGGCAAATTTACGAATAGTGTACGAAGTCATAAGTAAAATTGTAGTGGCGGCGTAAGTGTATCATCGTATGTTATGAATATCGGAAAGAGACTATTGTAAAGACCTGAAGAACCTTACAACACCTTATAGACAGCGGTATACTATCACGTAAAACATTCCAAATGCAGAATACCCTGTCCAGTAACGGGGGCCAGGTGTCCAAGCAAAAGTCACTACGGCAATTCATTCCATTAATAATAAAAAGGCGCATGTCCAACCGTGGATTATTTATGTTTATGCTTTATTGTTATGGTTTATTATATGTATAATAAACCATAATAATATGTATTTATTTCATCACCCTGGGAAGTTATGAAATATTTTCTATTATTTCACTATTTTACTCATAAATGGCCGATTATTCGGTTACACTATCATGTGATTTTTCATTAAAAAGGTAATTATAAATGATTATCATTGCATAAACTTATCTTGTAATCTTATTAAAATAATAAATTATTTTAACTAATCGATAATTTTAATGAACAACACTAGTTCGTCACTTGTACTTAACAGTAACTTGTCGTCTGCAGAGAACGTCTTTGCGCTCTTAAGACAATTTTCCGGAGTATACGCCATTGCATCCAGTTAGAGCGACATCCGTAAACTAATTTTGACTATTGAGGTCGATATGGTAGCCATTTTGTGATATCTAGTATAATTTTTACTATCTCACTGCCAGCATAAAAGACAATAGCAATGAACTAGTTTTCTTCTGTCATTTTCCTTTGTTTTCGACCAGCAATAAAAGCTCAATCTAAGAAATTGGTTGCATTTAATTTTATGTAAACGTTACGCTTCAGTTGTAAAATTCAATGTTTGTAAGTGACATTTAAAATTTACTGAACTCAGATAGATACGAAATTTGTAGTTTCTTGCAAAATCAATTTGAAATTTAAAAAAAAGTTATAGAGAACTTATAAAAACTAAATTAAAGAAAAAAATTACATTCTCACATTGCTATTACAGCCTCCCCTACGTATTTGGCAACTGCATTTTGTTAGTTTGTCAGGTTTTTTCAACTGTTATCAGGAATATGCTGCTGGCCCTTTCCTGGTTCATTTACTTTTACTTTAGCTATCTGCCGTCTCTGGGGATGATATGGGGTAGTAGATATTCCTACACCGCCACAATACAATTTATTTTACACAATACAAATTATATACAATTAATATGGGTAATTAAAAATGTGATAAAAAAGGTGAACATACGTATAACTTAATAAAATACACAGTGTTATAGTATACTTATTTTTATAATATACCTAAGGGTGAGAAACGAGTCAAAAGTTCAACTGATGTTAAGAAGCAACTGCAGCTCATGTACACTAGCATTTAAAAATGAAGTAGGATATTTACAAGCGCTTTGCCACTCCTGAGGAATATTAAATGCCTTGCAGTTTTTGATTAAACTGGATTTCTAACCCATAAAAAGTAGAAGGAAGTAGAATAAACCCTACCACCTTTGAAATCATATTATTCATGAGGTTGTTTTAATAGTTTTACATATTCTAACATAGTTTGCAGATCCCAGTTTTGAAAAATACAAACAACGAATGGGAATGAAAGATAAAGCAAAACTGTTTGCGCTTCCACACAAACACATTCACTCAATATAACGAAGGAAAATGAATGAACCTATCAAGTGCAGAGTTACGTCGTTGTTTTCCAACCGAATAAGTAAGTTTACCACAAAGTGGACGTTAGACTATGGTTTTATCTTTGTAGCCGCTAATACAATAGTATCTTTCAATGCTTATGACGAAGTCAAAACTACTTATTGATTCTATATTGAATACTAAAGAACACTTTTCAGAAGCTTTTGATGTTCCACTGGCTCGTTATTTTATTTCTTATCGTAAACGTTACATTCTTTACATTTGAGGCCAGTGAGCTTTTTTACACTTTTCGTGACAAGCGAACTTACTGCATTCGATGGACACGTGGAACTAACTTTAAACAAACAAAGCTATGCGTTGTCACAGCAGTTAGACTGTCCAGAACAAATGCAAGCAGTGCTATTTTGCGACACAAAAACAGAGGTAAGAGAGTGGAACCTAGCCACAAGGACTTCCAGGCAAAGAAAAAGTCTTACCATGTAAATGACGAAACTAGCACATTCACATGCATCCAGCTGCATGGTGGAGCTACGTTGTATATATGTAGCACGAATGATTCTACTCGGTAAGGAAAGGATCGAGCTCATTAGGACTGAAATGAAATAGCAGCTAATAGCTGCGAGTTTCTGATGGTGAGCTATGAGTAACTCAAACCCTTTAACCGACTTCAAAAAGGAGGAGGATTCTCAATTCGTTTATAAATGTTCTGGCATAACTTCTCCGTTTATGAACTGATTTTAATTGTTCTTCTTTTGTTGTATAAGTTATACTAAAATTTTTAAGAAAACATTAATTACATTAAAATCTTCAGTGCCTATTTTTCAACTCATTGGGGTTGCAAAACAGTCGACATTCTGCACTAAAAGAATAAAAATAAAAACACTTTTGAGGACTATGATAGAATGTTCTGCAACCTGAAATTAGACAGGCTCAATTTGGCGGCCTACCTATTTAGGAGACCCAGACGGTCTTCTATGCAGATTATAAGTCGTACGAGTAGGTATGGATTTTTTTGCGTAAGACCTGCTGTGTCGCTACTGAAAACTAATTACTGGTCGTGTTTTATCTACTCATTTGTTAATAAAGTTTGTTGTGACTACGTCCGCATGGCAGCTATGTTTCTGTTCATCAATCATTATAATAGACATTTTTATGATTGAAGAATGAATGTACATCACTAAATTGGATTAAATGTGTTATATTATTTATGGGCGTATTTATTAAATAACATTATTGTGTACTTTTGGTTATAAGTTGCTGGATAAACTTAATATAGAAAAATATCGTATAAGTTATCACGAACTATATTTTAAACTATAATTGAAATTACGTTCCCACTTGAAATATTTGGAAACTATACTTAAAACTTTTTTATAACGTGAACATTCCAATGACATTAATTCCGTCATTGTACAAGTAATTTAAGACGCATATTCCCATTTTGTAATTTTGATTAGTAATAAAAATATCATTTTTCCGGACAAAATACTCGTACTATTATACTATATTGTCCAGAACTGCAATGGGCAGCATTTAATGAACTTAATGCTGCTTTCATTTATGGTAAACTTTGCAATTTTAATATGGAAGATAATATCGGACTCAGACCGGCAACCATTCCATTACCGCAAAAGCTCATTAAACTTCACTTCTGAATCAAGGCCTCCTCTATAGATTGCCTCATTGGGGGATATTTGCCATAGTTCCCACGCGGGTTGGCAACCGCAGGTTCTTATTTTTAAGTTGTTATTATGAAGATGCTGATGCCCATCTGCTAATTCGTTTCCCTCTGTCGCCTTTTATAACACCCACGGGATGATATGGACAGACTGGCAAAAAAGAGTGTCATTATCAAAACTGACAAACGTAATACAGAATCTTAGATCATTAGAACGTAAAATGATTTTGACATCATTTTACAAACAGTTAACATGTAAGCAAATGGACTGTAGGTGAGCTAATGGATCGATTCAACATTCGTTGGCAGATGCATCTGAGTTGTCAGCTAAACTGCGCTCGAAATACATCGCTGCTCCATTAGACCGCTCGCTGCGGAGTTTGCAGTTTCAAATAGCAGCATATTTGAAGATATCAGCGAGTGCGGTTAATTTCAGCGCTCGAAATTTACAAAACAAACGAAAGCGTATTTTGTGCTGAAATTTCACGATGTTTGTTTAAGTAACGCATTCGATATGAAATAGGAACAAATAACGCGAAAATAAAATTTGCGCACCAAATTCAGATAAAGCTTATCGCATTGCTTACAAAGCTTTGTGTTACGAATTTATACTTGCGATTGTTGTAACTTGGATAATATATTATATTTCTCATAGACGATTCCATGACGCGATGACTTAGCACTGAGTTGCACCTATTAGGGCTACGGGTTTGAATCTCGCACCAACCAAGCATTTGTATGGCTCACAAATAATTGTTGCGAGTCTGGATGTTTGTCCTAGTGAAATTTATGTATGTAAACTATCCCGACGGTAGAGAAGAAAATCCTAATGCGGAGATAGTTTTTTTTTTAATAAAATAAATAGTGAATAAAATTTGTGATTTGGATTGACACTTGCACTGGTTTCAATTATATTTATACAACTTAATATAAGCTGCATGTCTGAGAAAATAAATGTATTCGAAAATATGTAAAATGCTTAGCGGACAGCCCAAGGGCTACGATCCACGATTTTGAATCAAAATGCAGATGCTTTGTCACCCCAGAAGACTAAGATACAACGTCGTTTCCAGTACAAACGGTCTCCGACTCTCTACCTCCAACATGAAACATAGCAGCATGATACAGCTATTTCAGGCTGGTGTTCTGGTAAAACAAGGCCCTTTCCCGCTCGAGTCATTCCATTTGTACTACTACCATAACATACCTGTCGCAACACATACAAACCACATGTTTTTTATATTGAAATAATGTATATGAAAATGTTGACGTAATACTGCATTTTCATTAACTAATAAATTAAATGTTTTTTAATAACATTTACCGTAGGGCTACGAAAATAATTACAGAGGAGGAGTAAACGTCGTCGGTGCTGGAATATTAAATGCTTGACAATCGTGCCCCAAAGGCGTGGATACAGTTGGGCTAAATAAAATACGCGTCCACAGGTGATTACAGACTACGACGCTAATTTTTACTGCCTTAATCCAAATGTGTACGTGCCAAAGGATTTCCGCTTGAAGGCCACCTGTGTTGATGCTTTTGTTGAAAATTGTACATGTGTTTTTTATTCAACAAAAATGTAATAACGTTGGTGGATGCATATACCGTGACGAAGTTATTTATATTAATCGTTGCTAATGATATTCAGGACATGGAACTCGAGTTAGTAGGATTTAACTCTAACTATATAGAATTATTACATGATTGTGATGTATATCCACTATAACCCTGTAGGGCGCTATGTGATTATCCACTATCCTATACCCATTCTGTAGATGTCGTAGGCGATAGTATAATACAAAAACAAAACGGGCAACAGCGTTATCCTGATCACGACTTACCATAAAAAACTGCAGTTGGTAACTGCAGTTTTTATTGTAAGTCGTGTTTGTGGTTTTTCAGTATGTGTTGGCACCTGTCAAGCTTTCGATCTTAATGGACACGGTGACATTATAAAATTTTAAGTGGCGCCAAATTGTATAAAAGAGCATTTCATAAACTAAATGCTTACCCGACAGTGCAATTAAAATGCTTTAAAAATCTAAGCCTATTAACCACAGATAAAAAATGGAAACCCCCAACAAACCCCTTAATTATAATACCGTCATATTTTTTCCGATACCGCCACTTATAACGGGGAAGTTTAATTAATTGCTCATTAAAACCTCGAAGAGTGGTCGCTATGCAACGGATAGGATTATAAAAGGGGTGAAAACAAAAAAAAACACAGTGAAAGGGTGAAAATTCGATATCAACATTTCTCGTATTTAAATCGTTAATTGTATTTACACGAGAGCGTAGGGTTGGCGCAAATTTATTAATGTCCCTTACAATTTTAGCATATGCGTTCAGTACAAAAAATATGCTGGATAAATCCAGATTGTTTTTTTAAACGTTACCCTAGCACTAGGATTTGCTTTTGTACCGCGGAGGCGGATCAGTTTACATGTACAAATCGCACAAGGACAAACATCTAGATTGGGAATAATTACTTAAACGCCATACAAATAATTATGTTCGGACCCGTAGAATACTTAAAAATTAAGCATATCCTTTTGTATTAGAGTTTACGCGATCTTTCAGTCACGACTGATTTGCTGCACCGTCATCATCTTTAAACGTTTCACAGAAGACTTTGATTACACGTGGTGTGATTTCGTGTATTAAAGAACAGCGTTAGATACATTTAATAATACATCAGCGGCAGTATTTTTTAAAATTATCCCTTACTGTCACCACGGTAGGTAGATAGGTAGTGAGAATTGCGAAGAACATTTCTAGGGTTGCCAACTGTACTATTCAATATATAATTCTTATAGTATTGCGAAGTGGCAGTGTAAGAATATGCTCTACCCCATATCATCCATTGGGTCATGTGAGAGGCGACAGAGGGAATCAAACCAGGAGAAGGGATCAGCGTCTTCCTAATTACAACTAAGATAAAAAATACTGCATTTGCCAACCCTAGCAAACGTGGACACTATGGAAAATAGCACCCCTATTATATAATCTATGAGGAAGGCCCATGTTCAGCAGTGGACAGTGGACACACACACACACACACACGCACACACACATCACTCATTTGCACTTCATATTCTTATAGTATTACACATATTAAGTAGTAAGTATAACTATTCTTATTCCGTTTGAAACATAACTGTTAATTGGAACCTGTATTGTTAACTAAAGTCGTAATATTGGGAGAGGTCGCTGATTGCTGAGATACAGGTACAATTCCTATTTCAGCAATCAGAGACTTTATATATTCACTGTATAGTTATCAATAAAGATTATCATTATTATTATTATAACAGATTAATAATTAGTTAATTTATAATTAATAATTAGATCCAAATGCCATTATATTTTCACAGTGGTAGAGCCACGCGGTAGCTTTGCTGTTGCACGTGTGGGCCGGCTCAAACCGGGATGGCACCACTACCTCACATAATACCGGCGGCGCGTTTCAGATCGCCGGAGGCCCAATTCCCTTCCTCTCCCGCACATCAACATGGTAGCGGAAATAAATGTTAGACTACTCCAGGAGGATACCAGCACGTTTGGAGAATCCCTCGCCGAGCATCCACGACCAAGCTACTCCACTCCATCTCAGGTTGCTCAGGCTGCTGCCCTACGTATTCCAGGGGGGGGGGAGGCTTTTAACGCCCATCACGCCGAATGGCTTTTTTCACGTTTAATTGATCATGCGATGCAAAATACGCGGGGCAGCAGCCTGAGCATCCACGCTCAGCAGTGGAATAACTTGGTCGTGGATGCTCAGCGAGGGATTATCCAGGGGTACTGGTACTCTGCTGGGGTAGATCTTTACTTAATTCCACTACCATGCTAACGGGGGGGGGGGATCACCTACAAAAAACCAATCTAAAACAAAATTACTTGTGATTTCTTTGACATCAGCATGTAAGGCTTTCAGGAAGAGAATAGCCTGAACTGTAAAGGGTCTTGTATTATTATTCTTCTAAAATTTAAGCTTAAACTTCATGTTGCAGCTACAGTATGGTTGTAGAAGGAATAGGTCGGCTCGATCGGAAAAGGGCCACGCAGTGACTGAATACCAGCGTAAAATAGCAGCTCAACGCTGCTGTGTTTCGTATGGTGAGCGTAGAGAACCGGAAACGCTTTTTTCTGGGTATGAGGCATCGCATCTTAGTCCTACGGGGTGACAACGCATCTACATTTTGATTTTTAATCCAGAATAGATGCAGATGTCTATAAGCCACAGTATCCACTAAACATCAGGCGGACTAGGGGCTATTACTCACGCTCATTTTATAAAAACATCTGTGAACTGTGAACTGTGTAAAGGTCTTTTAACATTATTCTCATAAAGTTTCCGTAAACTTCATGTGATATTCAACAATCACTTGCACAGTAGCTCACAACGTATCGTTTATCAAGTTAATTTAGAATTCGATTGCAGCAAATAAAATAGCAGACTGTATGAAGCAATCGCTTTGGAAATAAAAACACTAAATAGAAAAGTGAACATAGCGACGCCAAATGGCCTGTGAAAAAGAACTATGGAGTTGAGAGTTCCTCGGTGTAATAAGAAAACCCACCCTTAATAAAATCAAGTTATTGGCGGAACTTATCCCGCCTCTTAAGCTTAAGTTACGATCATATTTAAGGTCAGGGAAATAGATTTGTGTAGAAATTTGTTGAGGAAATGTTGCCTTCTTTTTCTTTGAAAACTTTTTGGT
>DWHP01000090.1:0-25398 GCA_018247895.1 Parnassius honrathi
ATGATTATAAGTAAGTATACGAGTATGTAATAGATGTTTATTTAACAGGTTAATTTTTTTTTCGTTTTTATACTACCATTGGTCGGGAATAGGAAGGATTTGCCCCAAATATCACGCTCAGAAGCAGACGTCTTGCGCCTTTGGCGCAGCTGCCGGCTACTCGTCTGGCTCTTTTACATCTGAAGTCAACCCCCAGAGTTCCGTTTCCCCATAGCTACCTCTTTCAACCATAATTCCATGACTCTATGTTTTTATTTATTTACTTAAAAATTGCATACTTTTTTATATTTCGAGACAAAATGTGATAGTAAAAGAAAAGAGATATTAGTACTATAAAATAACATTTTCTAATATTTCTATCGGGCCTTATTTTTTACCTTGACATAATTCATTCTAAATTTTATGACAAACATAGAGTTTAATTTACTTCTGTATGGTTTGCTTTTTCATATATTCTTGTTGACAAATTCACAAAATGATAGAAATCACACGTATGATACGTAACGATGAAGTGGTAGCTAAAGTAACTTCAATAGGTAAAAAATCGTCTGAGTTTGACAGATTATCAAGTTGTTTCAATTTTTTAAATTAAAATACATCTTATTTGAAACGATTTATAAATAAGAGGAATGAGCGCAAAATCTACTTTAATTATTAATGCTTTGAATTGTAAATAGGTAATTCATGAGCTATAATAAGACTATTAAGTTTTAATTAATTGATATGAATATCGTAATATCTAGATATATAAGTACCTAAAAACTAAAAAAAGAGGATTTTTAATAGTATGACGTATTAAAGACTTGGGGAAATTTAGCAAATAAAAATCAGTATAAATTTTAATGTACGTTACAATAATGATATTTAAAACCATATATACGTTGCGTAAATGACAGCCATAAAGTTTCGATTGTCCTTTTTCAATTCGACACAAAAAAGATACAAACTTATCATTGATGTGATAGACAAATGTAAACTTCTTCTTCCTATTTTAAAAGGAAAATGACTCCATCGTCTAACCGACGATTCTCTGCCAATATCAAGGTTGAGAAATACAAGGTGATATCACGATAACAAAAAGAAAAAGAAAAAGAGTATCGTTTAAGTGTATTTTGACTACTATTTTTAGAGACGATTTTGTGCATTACCCAAGAAGTTACAGTTAAAATTTGAAATACCTAAAAGGACGTATTTGTCTTCTCAGATATCAAAAATTTAGGCAGAATGGCTACAAATGTCATTTGCGCGTCAGTCAAATTAATTATCAAAGGTCGCAACCGAGTCGCAATGCAATACCATACAGGGAGTCCTACAAAGACAACGAAATTCTTGTAGTTGAACTTTTAATGCATATGATATTTCAACTGATACAAAATAAGATCCATCTTTCAATGTTGAAGCATTTTACAATTTCATAGACATATCAAATAAATTCATGTTGTCTATGACTAAGCAAGATCCTAAATTTTACTTACTATATAATAATTCTGTATTATTACCACCATTATAAAAAGGAGCGGAATTTCCCTTTCTAAAACAACATTTATACAGCGTCATGCCAAAATTTCCGAAGGGGAAGACAGTCTGAAAAGTAGCAAGCTACTGAAGACCACTTTTAGCCATAATTATAGCGGCTTAGATTTAAAAATGTGAAAGAAAATTAGAGGCTGGCCCGCAATCTGCACAATCACAAACCCAGTATCCTACTAGTGACCTTTAACGACATGCTGGGCTAATAATACAGTTAGCACGTTGTTTTTATAAGACCCACATATATACCTTTATTTATTACATCTTTCATAAGGTTGACTGGTAGAGAACGCCACAGGGCATTAAGCCGGCCTTTGTAACCACTAGTTGAAGGTGTCCATGGCTCCTACAAGTCTCGGATCAAAATCGGATGGATATATGGTAGTTTTGAAAATGTATCTATATTTGTAGACTTGGCCCAAAGTTTATTTACAACTTATGTCATCCTGCTGCTTGTCTTCCCTAACTTTCGAGAAGTATACAATAATAGTATCCAACTAGAATATCGAAATACCACGCAATGTGGTTAACCAGTACATACGTATTTACAACCTACTTGCTTAGTACACGCCCTCACAATATTAGATTAAAGAAAAATTATTTAAAAATGTAGTGTCTATGCGCCAGCCAAGTCTTAGAGTTCATATACCACAAAGTAAATATTTTAATAGTTTGCAACACGCATTTTTGCCACGCATTATACCTATATTACGCATCTTTTGGTAATGAATATGGTTCTGTCATATAATCATCATCACTTGATTTCAAAAGCAGCTCACTCAATCTCTCGAATAATACTAATCCTATTTCGTTTTATTTTTGGGCATTAATTACTCAAACTGTGAAGCGGCGATGTAAGAATATTCTTTAATGTTGCGTCCCGTGGGAGCTATAAGAGGCGACAGAGGGAAACTGAACCAGGAAACGGGCAGCAGCATCTTCCTGATAAACACGAAATTATAAAAAACTGCGGTTGGTAACCCATCTGCCAAGCAAGGCAACTATGGCCAAATCCGGCATATGACGCAATCAATCGTAGAAACATATATTCAGCAAGGTATTTTTTATATTTCAAACTATTAGCATTTATTTAATCTTTGGGCATATAGTAAATCAATATTTTTATGTCGTGGTTGCTAAAACACTGAGAACAAAATCACTAAAAGATAAAGGACGTCAAGTCTTTTAAAACAATCGTTGTCAAACATAATACGTCTAAATAAAGATTAAATCAGAAGACACGGGTGCACTTACCCTACCTTATTTGAATTGGTAAAAGCGAGAAGTCTATTATCGAATTGTAGGCTCCCTCCATACATTTACTTACGGAAGTCTATGAGTTTTGCGCAAATGCTGTGTGAAAGCGCTTCCATTTATTCGGGTTTTCGGATAGTTTTAGAATAATGTAATGACATCCAATATATTTAGGAAATGAATGTTAATGTTAATGTTCTTTCTTTATTTGTCAACTTTAACAACATGTTTTATTCACGAAAGGTATTATAACCTTGTATTCATGGAGACCTCAGACCAACAAGGAAAGATAGATCATTATGTACATTTTAAGAAACGCCAAAACCATGCAACTTAATATAAGAATACGAATTTACACACACATTTGCAACCAATAACATGGTTTTAAGTGATATGCACTTGTGTGCGTGAATTCGAAGTATACGTAGTGTTCTGTTTATTCTTCCTTGTTGGTTTGAAATAGGACATAAAGTATTTCTTTTCAACGGAAGGGTTTAATAATATTATAATATCTACTCTTTGAAAAGTGCTTAACGTACATTTTATTTTTTAATATCGTCACGTACCTTTAACTTTTTATAATAAGCAAAGATTATTTGCAATTAAAAAAAATACCAGCAAAGTGCACAGAATATTAAATTATATTAAAGATATGAGTAAACGTTAATATTGCTTTCGCTTTAACCACCTGGCGTTTTTGAAAATATTTATGTATTTTTTATTTTACGAACACACATATTCTTCCTTTTAAAAATCTTTTCAAATTGAAATTATAAAAAGTCACATCTGAGCAATGAAAATGTAACACAAGAATTTCAAATATTTGTATTGAATTGTTTTAAACTTAAGTTCAATATTTTTTTAAACTAGAAAAACGCTACAATTATCCGACGCTTTCGCAATCAATAATTAATTTGTACAGGGCTACAGTAATTTTTACATTTAAACATATTGTGTAATTTAAACGGGTCTAAGGCGTTGCTTACCGTGAACTCGGTAAGTCTTGGATCAGGATAATTGTTATTTTACTTCGAATCTTTTACAATTCATAAGACTAGTACAAGTATTTATATAAGTTTAGACACGACTTAGTAGAGACGACTTATTAGAGATACATTTATAAAAACACCTATAAGGCAGATCCTTTGAAGAGAAGGGACTGCATTGGAAACATGATTTTATTACAAAAACTCGACATTTTTACTTGTATTGAAAAAGTCCATACGAAACATACGAATTAAAATGTAAAGTACAGAGTTTGACAGCAAATGTCCAAAATTTCGCGAAGAAATGACGCCGTGCTTAAGGGAAATCATAAGTTAGAAGGACTCTTCTTAAACCATAGCTTAAACCAGACAATATCAGTTAACCACTTTTTGTAATAAGACGGATACATAATTGTAAATTACTAAAGAAACAAATTTTCTGTATTTTTTTCATGTTTTATATCAATTATGACAAAATAAAAAAGTTTAAATATCAATGTTGACGACAACAGAAAACGAACGAACATATTTTAAAAACATAGGTTTCATTTTACCAATGCAGTCGCATTACTACTACAGATTAAAAACACGAGAGATCACATTTTTATACAAAGGGTAACTTACAATTTAATGCTCCAAATACGCAATTAAAATACTAAAACGAAATGAAATTGCTTTTTGTTCATTATTACCGTCTACTTCATTAATTAAAAGCAAAAAAAGTTAATACAAGAAAGGGAAGCAAAAAGTAGACGGATACTTGCGGCCGCCAGTATTGTCGCATCCACTCTTAGGATATTATTGAAAAATATATTAAGAATTTATTAAAAAATAGTCATTGAAATGTCTCATTTTACGAATCATTGAGGCAAAGTAAAAAGTCTCTCAGAATCACTTTTCAGGTGTAAGAACTTCTATGAAACTTTAGTTTTAAATTTTTAGAGAAAATATTTACAAAATATCGGCCCGGCCATGTTATTGTAGAAGTGAGATAGAACATTGAGTGTGCCTTACTTTTATTCTTTATTAGGAGTATGTTTGCGTGCGCAGCGCACGTAGCACACGTAGTCCAATTTCCCGTTATATATGATTTTTGGGTGTACCGTACGTACCTTTTTGTTTATATGGATGGTCTAGTTGGTACATTTAAATATTTTATGTTTTGGAATTTGTTAGAGACGTTTCTAGAAATTTTATTTAAAATAATAAGGTTATGGTCATGTCATGTGTAGTCATTTAAATTAGAAATACGTTTTCGATTTAACGATAAGAAAGTGTGTCATATTATATTCATTAAAACTGTTGCAATATTTTTCATAAGCGATGGTTATTGCTATTGTTTTGGAAACATTACGTAATTATTGACTAATGACTAGATAAACGCTGTTGCTACAATTTCCTATCACTACCGGTGGGAGGAGGCCATTATGTAGGTTGAACTCTATTGTATTTATATACGAATTTAAATTTATCGATTTTCTCTGTATTTTGATTAGCTCTTTGATTATTCGTATGGTTATCATGCTAGTAAATAAATTTACAATATTGAAAAAGTACCTGTTAAAACTATGATTTCTAAAATTCGAATAACTGCCCCTGGCGAAGGAAATATCGTGGTAATTTTTAGAACTATCGTATATAGCTACAGGCGGAGTGCAAAGTTTATATTTTGTTTTTTATTTACATTTAATCGGTTAAGAATAATTGTTTAGTAATTGAGTAATTATAACAGGTGACTATATAAAAGAATATATTAGGTGGGTATTGATGATTACAGTGAAATTTTACTGTAGAGTTCGACCGAAAAAGGATTTTATTCTCGAGTGAAAAACGAAAAGGTAAAAAATAACGAATATAATTTTATGGAGTCATTATGTACAGCTGAACTAGGATCGCAGCACGAATGGTACGGCTCGACCGGAAAAGGTCCACGTTCTCACAAAATAGCAGCGTGGCATAGCAGCCTCATACTGTTGTGTTTCGTATGAATGTAGAGAATCGGAAACTCTTTTTGCTAGAAACAATGCTTTCCATCTTAGTTATCTGACGTGACAATGATTTCTGCATTTTGATTCCTAATTGAGGATAGATGTAGATATTTATGAGCCACCGCATCCACTACCTATCAGGTGGACTATGTGCTCGTTTGTCACGCTTAAAAAAATCATAATACGTACACAAACAGATAGGTAAAGCTTTAAAAGTAATAAAATTTAATAAGTTTTATGTGATTGATAGTGTTTTTCAAAGAAAATTTATTATAGCCTTATATTATATTATATTAATAGACGATTGCATACTTCTAATATCGGCCGCACACCGCAGGAAATACAAATTATGGCCGAAAATCGAAAACTAAATCCGGTCGAACTCTACTTTTTGTTTGTTATTGTATTCAGTTATATTTATTCAAAAGATATGTGTTAAATATGTAATGTAGTAAATGTATAAGATTTTATTGTTGTTTGGATTATTATATTATTTTCTACTGTTAAAATTAAAACTGTTGTATTCAACGTACAGTTATGTACAGCATTAAATTTATTTCAATTTATATAATTGAATAAGTAATATTCAATAAGAATTTAAATTGTGTAATACTTTTAAAAATTACAAACCCTATTTCCTTTAATTACTGCAAGATTTTATGTAGTATCTGTTACGTAATATATTTCATAATCACCGATATCAACTAAATAATAATAATAATAACAGTGCACTGCTATGTATTTAGTTTTGGGTGCAAGATATATTTGAATTATTATTACCACGTGACAGTAGTCAGCAGTAGTATGTTACTATAAAAACAAACAAGTAAAAATATTGCCTACCGGTTCTTGCTAAATAACATATTTTCCTAGAGATTCCATTAAATTTACATCGGGAGATGCATTATTAATTACATAGCCCTGTCATGTAAAAGTGAGTGGTGCCAAAATCAAATTGCAAATTTGATACAAATAAAAGCTATCGAATAAAAGTTTTTATTTTTTTGTGGCGATGGCATCGGTTATCATACAACTAGTATAATCTAAAATTAGTTATATAATATGAAGTGTAGAGAATAGTTAAATATTTATTCATTTGATGGAAATTTGTTTGAATTATATAATATATAAATAAAGGAAAATGTAAAATTCGCTAGTAAATTCGCCCTTCTGTTCCCTTTTTGACTGAAAAATTCAATGTCACACAAAGTTACAATATTGAATATATTATAAATATAATGTTCGTGTTAATTATATATTTAACGCTAATTTAAATAGAACCGTTGATATACTAAACATCCATGTATATCAAAGAGTAGAACTGTTATAAAAGGTAAAGATTATTTAGTAGTAATTGGCAACACAATGCATGAAAACCAGTTGAGTTATAACATTGAAGTATAATGTAGTACATAATATATTGGATTATATACCGCCTCTACACAGATCGTCCAAACCTTCAACGAAACTTTCAAGAATCTATGTTAACGTTTTTCATCCTTTTTATTTGGACGGATGGACGATGGTGTACGGCGAGCATTATATTATATATTTTGGGAATGTATCATAAATTATGCGTAACTTTATATTGATATTATAATTAAGTGTAATATATTAATAAATTAAATTATAAACTTCATTTACGAAATTTTTGAATAAATACTTAAGTACTTTGACATAGACAGTCTACATAATATGACAGGCACTCACAGTTAATTATTTAAAATATAAACGCGAAAGGAATTATCCCCTAAATTGTTTTTTTTTATTTCGTTGAAAGGGAACACTGTTATTAATGTCATGATAAAAAGTCACATAAATTATTCGTTAATTTTAGAGGAACATATTAAGAAGAGGTAGAGAATTCGATGTAATTATTTGAGATAGAATTTACTAAAGTAATGATTTTTTGTAAAATGAATAGTAGTAAATATGTTAACAACAACACTTAACAAAGATAAGGTAAAATTTCCGAGACAAAAATCAATTAACAAGTTAATCAGAGAATTAAAAAGGTTGCTGACAAAATATTTCGGTGGGAGCAGTGTTGCCTTAAATAAAAATCATATGAATAACCCTTGAACGCCTTTGATTTGGCATTTTACAACAATAAACAAAAATTAATGAGCAGTTTATATACCAGTATTCGATTCTACTAAAGTGGCCCTAGAAATTCGACGGGGTATCATGATACTCGAGAAGAGATGACGGCGTTCGTAGGGTTTTATAAATATCTAGGTCAGGCCATTCCCTTCAGAACGGCCCCGACGTCGTCACTGCAAGTCCTTAACACCTTGTAATATCCTCTTAACATGCCCCACCTTTGTGATGCCCAGGTCTCTAAGATCACGTCTTGCCAGCGATAAGAGCTCCCTTCCCGTGACGTCGTGCTTAGCGAAAACTTCTGAGTATTCGCCAAGTTGCATCGACTCGAGCCAAGTTTGGACTTCCTTGATGCCCCAGTTGCGAACTTGCGCCGCGGTGAACGAAGTATTGCTTCCCTCGGAGACACTTCTGCGTCCGCGGAGCCAGCGTCCCGCACCCCTCTTTGGGACCTATTAGGGTTCACATAGGTTTGGGCGAAATGAATGGGTATGATCATGAACTAAACTAACGTGTACAGTGAGAGTCGATTGTGCAAATGTTTTAGAAATAAAGTCTGACACCGTCCAAGGACATGGTGCGATATGCTTTGGGAACTTTCACAGGTGACTGGGCGTGCGAGGTTAATGGTGAAATAAATTACAATTACTTTATTGTACCCACATGTCATGCAGAAATCTTACGACAATAGACTTTTAAAGGGCAGTTAATTTACATAGTTAATAGAAAAAACATATTTTTGAATCATTTGAATATAAAAAACAAACAATTTAGTGGGCCTTTAGTTAATTTCTGGCCACTTAATTTTTTGACCAGCTATTATTAAAAGTTGTAGCAGCTCGAGGCACAATAGTGTAATCCCCACTAAAATTGATGATTGTTATAAGTGATGATTTACCACTTGCTCGGACAATAGAATATACGACTGTAGGGTACGTAGATTCGCACAGGAGATGTACGACGAATTCTGTCCCATTCTATGACAGTCTCAAAAGAAGAGGGCGCATGTGCGTTTAACTATTGGAGCCTTGTTTGTCAGTCAGTAGGCTGTGTCATACGCAAATGAGGCCTACACATTCAAAGCTAAGCCAATTAGGCTTATAAGGCGCGATGTATTCTATCCTGGTCGGGTTTTTATTCTTTCCTGTAAATGTTACCTGTACCGTGTAGGGGCAGCGTATTATGGCAAATGTTCCTACTATGTCTCCATATGAGGAACATTTGCCATAATCCATGTTTAGCAGAGGACTTTGATAGGCTGTAAGTGTTAGTTTTACGATCAGAATTTATAATAATAATTAACTCCAGACCAAATTATGGTCAAGGCGGATAGTCTCAACGTAGATTAGCCATCAGCGCTGGACACGATTATAGCGCCCGAGTGTGTGTATGTAAGTAGGTGGGTACCTCGTCCGCGTGCACCTAGGCTAGGCGTGTCGCAGCGCGCCAGGTGCGTACGGCGGCAGAGTATGTAAGTAGGTGGGTACCTCGTCCGCGTGCACCTAGGCTAGGCCGTCGCGCGTGTCGCAGCGCGCCAGGTGCGCACGGCGGCAGAGTATGTAAGTAGGTGGGTACCTCTTCCGCGTGCAGGTAGGCTAGTCCGTCGCGCGTGTCGCAGCGCACCAGGTGCGCGCGCACGGCGGCCGCCGCACCAGCGCCCGCGCAGCCGCTCTCCAGTAGCTCATGACAGCTCTCCACCTGCCGTACGTGTGCCTTACTCATTTTTTGCTTTTGGAGTTTACTCCGCAAGAATCGGTTCATATCGATAACTACTCATATATAGCTCGCTGTACACAAATTAGATGGAGAACTTAATAAAGTGCGATAGCGGCTCTCTATAGAGTCACTATCGCACTTTATTAAGTTATATATATATGTATAGAATACAAAATAGAATATTTTTATTCAATGTATAGTCGTAGGTAGATAACAAGTAATAATTAATTTGAAAGTCATTTTTTCCAGTTTGGAAAAATACTCTGTCCAGGGAAGAAGCAGCAAGAAAGCAAACGGGATTTTTTTTTCAAGGTAAAATATATAATAAAACACAAGTTGTCCAATCTACTTACAAAACTTATTTAAGAAACTGATCAAAAACGACTAACTCATTCCAAGGAGTTATAGACAACAATGTAACATATTACAATGACCCTTTTCATACAGTTTTTGTTTAATAAAATATTTAAACTTGGTAACAGAGAGACCTTATATATTTTCTGGAACTTTGTTGTAACAACATATATATCGACCCATGAACGAATTACCTGACTCTATGGTCATCGAGTCATAAACTAGTATCACTAGCTTGTCCTGGTGTTTACAGAGTAAACATCACTTTTTTCATTAAAAGTACTTCTATTTTTGTTACTTCAATTTTAACATATTTATTTGTTTAATTTTTCCCATAGAAACTGTCCTGGTTTTAACTTGTAAGTAGCTTTTATGGCCCTCTTTTGCAAAACAGAAATATTTTCTGAATAAATCAGCTGCATTTCCGCATAGTAAAATGCCATAAGGCATTTGCTATAGAAATAAAATCAAATAAATTAATCGATCTGTCGCAACACTAGATATCTTATATTTTTATACAGCATATGCTGCGGAGCTCAGTCTACCTGCTAGTTTAGATATATTGTTGTAAATTTTATAAGCATAGTTTTATTGCCGTCTAAATGTAGATTATTAACGTTAAATCAATGCCAAACAATTTTAATAATGATATCAAGTGATTGACGTTTTACGTTTAAAAATCAACGAAGTACCATCAGCAAATAATCACGATTATCACCTAAAGGGAAGGTTAGTCATTAATAATGACTAGAAATAGGAATGGGCCGAGAATTGAGCCTTAAGGAACACCCATTTCTTCTATCATTGATAATATCTTACTGCTTTCTATTACTTAAATATGACATTTTAAATTTAAGCGCTGTGTTCTTGACACTATAGTGCTGTAGTTTCCTGATTAACACTTAAACTGCCGCTGTTCACTTTTTAAATGCAATACTCTGTACAAGGTGACTGACACGACATTTTCTGAGTAATGTATAATCTTTCCATTGATATGTTTCTAAAATCAAGTCAATCATATTTTCAGAAAACAGAAAAACCCCTGCATTAAATAAAGAATGAATTTCGTTCTTGGCTCGAGCAGGACCCCCGAGACCAAGCAAATGTACAATGATGTTATGTGCTGAGCCCGTGATTGCGATGGTGGTATTTTACAAAGAAAGAAAGAAAGAAAATCTTTATTTGAAATCACAAAGAAAAATTACTCGAGATATTTAAAAAAACAGGATTTTTGTGAAGTCAAATTAGGTCCCTATTTCAGCTAACTGCTGTTGTACTAAATGACATCTGCGCTGATTTTCTAATCGAGCCCAATATTCATTTCACAGACGGCCATAAATTACTTAAAGCTAAAAATTAAAAAGAACTATTCAGAGAAGTGAGTGGGGAAGGAATCAGCATACACATAGTATTAGTGAACTGTACAGTTACATGTCACATATATATCTATACATTCAAGTGTACATATACATTAAAAAGTGCTCAACAACTCAACATCACAAAGTATATTATCTAATCATAGTAAAATAAAAATCTGAATTTAATAGTAAAGACTTTATGTTTTAAATGTTCCTACTTTTCTAGCCTTGAAAATTTGATCAGTTGGATTGTTTCCAATTTTTAAAACTATTGGGATAGTTACAAGTTTAGCTATCATTTTTTTAACCCTATTAACATAAACTTTGATTTATCTGATTTAGAACCAATGAATTTAATTTTGACAAATCCAAAATAGCCTAATAAATCATAATTTATTTTATTAATAGCTTGAAGAAGGCCCATTGGCGATGGTATAAAGGAAAGGTATATTTGCAGGTCATCAGCATATAGATGGTAATGGCAGTGATTAATTTTCTTAACGATATCATAAGAATATAGCGTGAAAAGTACAGACCCAAGTATCGAGCTCTGTGGGACGCCTCGTGTAACATTGTAGTGGGCTGATTGAATCCTAGTACCGTCACTTTGTGAGACATTTGTCATACCATTTGACCGCATTAGCATCAAAACCAAAGAATGCCAACTAAGCCAGGCGTAATAACTGAACGATTGAATCAAATGCTCGGCAGAAGTCTAAGAGTACCAAAATTGAGCTTATACCTCTATCTTGAACTGCAAGTAGATTATTGGTTACATCAAGCAAAGCTGTAGTAGTGTTGTGGCTCCTGCGAAAACCAGATTGCATAACGTTAAGATTACCTTGATTAATCTTTCATCTGCTTGAAAACCACTTTTTCTGGTATTTTGGAAATGCAGGGTAATAGACTAACGGGTCGTATGTATTGAATCAAAAGAGGGTTGATCTTCTTTGGTAAAGGCTTGATAATTGCGAATTCCCATAATTTTGGAAAAATCGCACTCTGGATCGATTTTATATTGATAACAGTTACTGTCATTAATGATTGGGGTAGAGTCATTAAAAGCATCTGTAGGGAGATATTGTCTGTACCTTCGGCATTGGATTTTGGTTTTTCAATAGTGCTTAAAATTAATTCTTCTGCTACTGTAGACAAAGCAAAATTATTAAAATTGTGTCTAATTTGTTTATATTTAGAAATATGAGGAAGAATAAAAGGAAGTTTCTCAGCCTTATTCTTGAGATTTACTACGTTTTTCAAATTTTTCCACAAAGTTTCGAAATCCTTAATACTTTTATTTATGTACTGTTCAAAATATGCTTTCTTTTCATTTATCATGGCTTCTGTTACTATCCGCTTCATGTTCTTATATCAATTTTTAAATGTGCTATTTTTTCTTTTTTTGTATTGAGCATGGCAGTCGTCGCGAATTTTAATCATTTTGCGTATTGTACCAATAATCCAAGGGTGAGGCGGTGATTTGAAACGAGTGGTTTTAAGTGGAGCATGCAAATCGAACAGAATGTTTGTAGCAGAACAAAAATAAGTAACCATGTCATTGATGTCATTAAAATTTTTTCAAAGTGACCAATTAATGCTTTCTAATTCACGGATAAATAATTCTGTAATAATAGTATTTAGTGATCTATATGCTATATAACGAGAACTAGGTTTTTTATTTGTATTAAATTCAGCATTAACAATGGCATGGTTTCCCAAAGCGGGCAAGTATTTGACTATAGTGTTTCGTACTCCAGAACAGAACAAATCTAGCAGTATCTTGCTCTGGCTAGTGAAGTGTGTCGTAGCATTAACAACTTGTTTTAAGCTACGACATTCTAAGAATTGGTTTAATTGATCTGATTGTTTCCACTATCCAAAATATTAATACTGAAATCAACAACCAAGATAAACTTATCCGCGTTAGCAAAAGTGGAAAAAGTGGAGCTAACGCATTCAAAAAAATATTAACATCTAGCCCACGGGGTCTATATACTGTGCCAATGATAAGGTTGACTCCTGAAATATTCATTTTTATCCACATCTGTTCAACAGAGGGAGTAGAAGGATGTGGACAAATTTTAAATGTTATATTTTTATGTATATAAAAGCCTTCTCCTCCGCCTCCTCCTCTTTTAATTTTCTGAGGCCTAGGATTATGTGGCAAACAATATTCATCCAGTACGGGAGCTTTCGCTTCTTGTCCAGCTCTAAGCCATGTTTTATTGATGGCTATAATGTCCGGCTTAAGCTCTTTCATGGCTACAATAATTTTCGACCATTTGTATCAGCTTCTACCATAAAATGCATTACTTTTCAGTATCCTTGTTCAATATTTTCTATTTCTTCGTTTTCTGAATCACTCTTCGTTTCTTTTTCGTTTTTAGTGTCATGATCACTGACATACCCTGCGTCACTAAAATCGGTTACGAATAAAGTTACGAGAAAAATATCCTCAATTACATTTTCTTCTGATTCGAAGTCATTCAACAGATTTTCTATCTTTTGAATTTTTTAATTTCACAAACGTACAAAAAAAAAAACAAGTAAATAAGGAAATTGAAAAAAAAACTTACGTAATGACACTTGTGGGGGACCTTAGTCCTGTCTCGACTCGTACCTCATGTACTAAGCATGCCAGTCTGGTGCACGTTCCCGACCCGCGAGGCTTCAGAAGGCATTGGGAATACTTTACGCTTAAACTACTTAAAATATTTTCGAAAATATATTCAGTGGGTGAGCTTGGCTAGGACCTGTGGTGTTATGGGTTAAAACCTCAGAAAAACGGAACCAAAATATGTGGTGCCATGAAGTTTAGAGTATTAACTTTTCTTACTTAACATTTTAGACGGATAATCGCTTAACCCGGGCAATGTCAGGGCGAGATGCTAGTAAAAGATAAAGAAAAAAGTCTCACCAACGCTGCGAGCAGACGTCGCAGCTGAGGCGGTGGGAGCAGGCGACCCTCTGCGTCTTGCAGCGCGTCGGCGCGAGCAGCGACACGCCGGGCCGCACTCAACGCACTGCCACCCGAGCCAGCTTCGCTTATACAGGCCAGTTTTACCTAAACCATACATTTTTGAAGTTTACGTGGTAGTTAATTTTTAGAAATATTATAAGGATAGGCCGTATTAGTTCAAGTGCTAAGCGCTCGCTGTACATTTCACAGTATGCGAGTAACCCGGGTTCAATCTCCGCCGGTTCCAATGAAATTGTTGATTGAAATTTTAAGTGCTTATTTACTAAGTGCTCGGCGATGTAGGAAAACATCGTGAGGAAACCTTCGTGTCAGAGAAATAAAAAAAATATTCCGAAGACACGTGAAGTTCGCCAACGAGCATTGCGGCAGCGCTGTGGACATTTCCTTCCCTTAAAAACTCTCTCAGAGACGAGAGGAGGCCTGTGCCCAGCAGTGGGACGTATATAGGCTGTAAACTGCAACTAAATTATAGATGTAGCATGAATGGATCATTTTGGGTAGTACCACGCTCTCACAGAATAGCAGCGTAAAATAGCAGCTCAATGTTGCTGTGGTGGTGAGTGTAGTACTTTTAACTAGTTACGAGAAATTCCATCTTAGTCCCCAGGGGTGACAACTCATCTGCACTTTGATTCTCAATCGAGCATAGATGTAGGTGTCTATGGGCAACGGCACCCCCTTACCATCAGGTGGACTGTGTGCTCGTTTGCCACCCTATTCCGGTTGGACTATATTAGTATATAATAGAAGTGAAGACTTTTTGAAGCGTTGAACGATTATTGGATATGTAGAATCTTATAAGTTCGCGTCACCGACATACTAATGATTGTTTCAGCTTAGTAGGAATAATTAGTTGTAATAAACAGTTGTTTATACGAGTTATAGTTATGGTAAGCGCTTTATAGACTACAAAACATAACTAATAGCCCTGTAAATTATACGTCGACTCATAAAAATATCGCATTAAACTGTTATTTCTCTGTATACTGCTAGTTTCGCCATGAAAGTTATTTGTGTTTTAACCTTGAAGTACTTAAAGACAAGCGCGAATCTAGAGTTAAAATTTGGAGTGAATCAGAGATTGAAGTTTCGCTCAAGCCATTTTGTATCTCTAATTAGGATTTCAGTAAGAAACAAAATTGTTATACTTCGAAAAATACCTAAAATCAGAGGTGAGGGGGGGGATCATGATCTTTTTCTAGATTAATGTTTGCTTAGCGATTGTTTATACAATTAACAATGAAAATGAACCTGTGTGATTACGTACGTGTTTAACTAATGTGTTAACGTCGTCTAGAAGTGCCAATAATTGTGCCGCTTCCGACTGAGACAAAGAGCTGCCCGCTTGTGCCTTTTGCTGCTGCTTTTCATCCCACGCTCTATGTTTGAAAGGAAGTAACAAAATAAGACATTTTTAAGTGAAAATCAGAGTTAATATTTTATTTATGTTAGGTCTAGGTCAGGGAAAACCCAACTCCCCCAAACGGCTACTCCAACTTGTCGTGGCGGGAGTAGTAGTTGTAACTTGGTCACCCATGGTGAACGAAAAGGAGCCCACATGGCTGGGCTCGAGGTGAAGAGCCGGCCAAAAGTGGCCACTCCGATTGGGCTTGGTGATTCATTACCTTCCGTGACTCTAGCGGGGCCGCACCATTGATGCAAAGGTGGTTTAACCACGAGAGGGGGGGAGTGTCGATATTGGGAGACGCCATTCTCCTTACTCCCCGCGTCCGAAAGTTGATTGGCAGTGAAACCACAGACCAGACCCGCTGCTAGGGCCAGAAAAGCTGATGCTTCCGAGTGCTCAGTTTTTCCTGGTGGGAGGTCCATTGCGCAGGTGGAATTGAGGTAGCACGCAGGCGCACCATGTGTTCCTAGTGCGTCTTACCTAAGAAGGAAAAGGGGAGGTAAAAATCCTTTCCCGAAGACAGCTGTCATGAGTCGGTCGGCGCTGGTAGGGCCGCGGATGTGTGCGAAAGCGTTCCTAAGGTCCTGCCAATATACGGCTAAGGTGGAACATCATGGGGTTTTAGGCAGTGTTGGCAGACATAGCCCGTCCATGCCCATACGATGCGGGTATTTCCCATCTAAAAAAATGATTGAATTTTGGCCCAACCCGGGATTTGAACCAGGAATCATATGATTAGCAGTCAGGTTTACGAACACTGGAGCAATAAAGCAGACAAAGCTATAAATGATATTGACTTGGATTTGTTTGATTGACTCGGTTTCCAATTCCTGGTCGAGCCAAAAATCTGTTATAGGGTTTTTCTGTCAAGAAATACTCAGTAGCGGCTCGGAGTCAAGAAGTTAGCAATGTTTCTCTCCCGTACCTCGGAAATCACGTAAAATCCGTTGATCCTACACTTGATCTCTTTTTGGTTATATCGGATTACCGTCCCATCGGACTTTGAGAGTGAGCGAATAGAGAGTGCACAAGTGTTTGTGCATAATGTGTTTGGTTACCGCTACAACTGGCCGTCGTGACTGATATTCATTCAGCGGAGGACATTATTTATATTGTATAATTATATCGGGAGAGTGACAAGTTTGACAGATGTCGACGGTGCCATCTCTTAGGATATACCTCCGATAGATTTTGGTCTCAATATCCTAATGCTGTATTGCAGAGACAAAATCCTTTTCATTATTATAGTTGTGAGTATTTATATAGTATTCACATCTGGTAGGACTGTAAAAATATATAAAATAAATAAATCAAATATAAGGAGAAAAGTTAAAAAGGAATGAAAGTTACTGTGAAAGGTGACGGAAGTATGATAATAATGTAGGTAAGAAAAAGAAAGACAGAATGGAGTAGTTAAAAGGGAGTGCTAGCAAGATAGATTTTTGTATAGTATAGTAGTAGTGTATAATATAGTAGGTTGAAAAGAGAGAATAATTCGTAATGTAATGATGATGAGGAGAAATAAAATACTTTTCGCCATTACGAAAAGTATTTTACTTCATCTTGCATGATGCTCGGCGGAAAATTAGTGTTAAATTAATGCTCTCGTCTCGAGTATTACAAATACGTTTAGTGACGTTTACATTAAAAGTTTTTTTTTGTTGGAACCACGTATAAGGTTTGTAAATTAACGGTTAGTTTTTTTCGCTTAAGCGAGTTATGCCAACGGCCCTACGACGCAACGATGAAGGTATAAAGTATTTGAAAACTACTATTCAATTAAATAAACCAATTTCTACTGAAAATTTGAAAACAACATTAACGATGGAATCAATAAAGTCAGAAGTTTTGGAAAAAATTATATAGTCCAACAATTGAAGGACAAATAAAAGTTATTATTTTTACCAAGTTCCGGTGTGAAGAGTGAGTTAACTACGAGAACTGCTAATGACAATATTATTAAATTGATATTAAGTATTTTCGATCGCTGACACAAGTCAAGCTGTTCTATTATTTAATAATAGTCAATAAAACAGAGATTGCAGTTGATTGGATAAGACAAATTAAAAGAGTATCTTTGGTAAATAGGTCGGAAAATTTAACTTTATTCAATGCATCAATGAGGTTATGGGGTCCATAGCAAGTGATTGGCACAAAGCATCAGGCAAAAAATTAGACTCAAACAAAAGAAATGTATTACCAAAACAATTGTGGAAATCCTGTAAGTACATATAACAGAATACAACATAAATACAATAAGTTTATACCAAATACAATCCACAGGTAGACAAGGAGGATCAAGTATCTTTTCGTTGTAAAACAAAGGGTCATATTTCATAATAAAACTGCAAAGTACCACCACAAGTACAAAAAATACTACAACTAACAAATATGAACACAATCAAGAATGTCAAAGTCTACTAGCTCAATCAGTCAAAATAAAAATGTAAAACAAATCAATTTTTACAAGAAATTACACCCAATGTTACATTAACACCAGTTTTATTTAATAGCACAATAAAACTTCAAGCACTTCTAGATTCAGGGGCTGTCATTACATTAATAGATAAAAAGTGTTTACTAGAGGATATTCAAGTCAGTTCGTGGCAGAAGGGAAATTATACAGTAGAAGGTAATATACTTACCCCTATTGGACGGCTGTCTTCGAGAGTGCAAAAGTGTAAAAGTTTACCTGTATCAATGATTATAGGAAAGGATAGGCAACTTGCTGTTTACCCACGTATTATTCATTAACTCGATGCAAAGATATGTATTATAACTTCCACACATACAGAATATTTTCCGAACATATCTAAAGAAGATTTATGTACTTACGTTGTCTTTGATAGCTTGTTGTATTCAATAAATACAGAACTACAGGGATAAAGAAATAGAGTTAGTTTCTGAATAGAATGATATTTTTTAAAGTGACTCTTCTAGTAATATATGGAAGTTCCCAGTTTTTGAACTGGCTGAACTAATAAATACATCAGCTGTAATCTATATAGATTGCGAGAACCAAAGCGCTTTTTTCTATCACAAACAATAGAAAAATGGTTTGAACAAATGAAGAGTCAAAATGTGTCGAAAAAGGCACGTATTGCAATTCAGTATAGTCAAAATGTGTCGAAAAAGGCACGTATGGCAATTCACAATGCTGTGTTGGTCCCTACTTTAACGTATAGTGGTGAAAGTTGGGTGCGGCAGAAGAAGCACGAGAGTAGAAAAAAACGCAGTAGAAATGTGGTCGTTAAGGAGTATGTTAGGGCTGAATCTGAATGACAGGGTGAGAAATTGTGTGATAAGAGAAAAGTATGGTTTGCAAGATGATGTTGTGACCAGGATTAAGAAAGAAATGCTTCGCTGGTTTGGTCATGTGGAAAGAATTAATGAGGAAAGAGTAACAAAGAAAATTTATGTTGCAGAAGTGAATGGCAGAGTTGGAAAGAGACATCCTAGACGAAAATTTATCGACCAAATTAGCGATTTATTGAAAACAGGCTAAATTAGGAGTACCCTTAACCGACGTTCATGTATACGTAGGTATATGGATGTGAAGCAGGCGAGAGAGATGTGTCAGGATCGTGCCAAATAGAAGTTTGAGGTCTCTGCTTACCCCTCTGCGTGTCAGGCGTGAGTGTTTATGTTTATGTATGTGTTTGTAGATTTTCAAACTCACTCTTATGTTAGTCCACCATTCTAGATTGACTAGATAGACTGACCAGTCGTAGATTATTCAAAAACAATAAATCGAATTACGATTTTAGATGCTCATTCAATCGAGAAAATATGTGATATATTAGCAACTGCTTACTAATTTGTCTCCAAGTTTAAACATAATATTTGCCATGTTTATTACATCGTCTGTATTAAAAAAGAAGACATTTTCAATAATGCAGTTGTTACACAACATTATCATTATGTTTAGTAGGGGTACCATCCATTATGTCAAAAGTAGTAAAAATAACTTATGGAAAATTGTTTAACGATGGAACAACGGCATTCGATGACATCACATGTGGAACTAACTTTTTGAGAGGTTTTCGAATTAAATTTTACAAAAAAGAAAATGAAAAATAAACGAGGAAAAATATATTTTCTATTGACACAGAAATACCATTATTTAGAAAATTTGTGAGTTATCAGTAAGAAAGAGTATATCCAAAACGTACAGTAGGTGTTAAACAATATGAGATATTATCGTCACCCACAGAAGTCAGATAATTTTTAGGGTTCACAAGGATGTTTAGAAATACAAATTATGGAAGAAGATAGATTATGCCGTATACTATGATATAGATGATATCAAGAAGCCTATCGTCAAGAAGATAACATGTACATTTCTTCACAGTTTTAATTCGCCCACATAACTTAGATTTTATTTCAGATATTTCAACGCAATCAATACAGGAAAATGATACAATTTGTTTGAAGAAGAACAGAATCAATCAGTATTAAGGAGGCAAACACAATATCCAGGTATGAAAACAGTGACGCTGAAGTAAATAATTACACGTAATACACAAGGGGAAGAGAAAGAAAAACAAGAAAACCAATTACTTGTACAATTTAATTCTTTCTTAAGATAAAAGTCTATATCATTACATACAGTAGATTATCATCATCATATTGCAACAAAGTGATGTTATAAATTAATGGTTATTAGGTTAAATTATAAAACAGTTCAGTACGAATTAAGATATTATAAATAAAGTATTAATCTTAATCAACTTAAAAACAATTAAGTAGTCAGAAGGTAAATAGTAAAGTTTTGTTTTTGTTAAATATAGTGAATAAATGTTTTTTTTTCATTTGGTACATACATCTTTAAGACAAGAATGATAGTTGAAGAGTGAGTTTAAAAAATAAAAGAGCATTTACGAAATGAGTGAAATTTAAAATTTTACATAAAATTAAAAAATTTAAAGGGCATGGTAAGGATTAAAGTTAGTAGGCTGAAAAGAGAGAATAAACCATAATGTGTATTGGCAAAAAGTGGTTCATTTAATCTCAAACAAATATTCATAAATAAATAAAATCCTCACCAGATGGAAGCCCTCGGCAGGGGAGACCAAGCGGCCGGCGGTTAATGGGAAAGGGAAAGTAACCGGCGCACTGTCGTCTGCATTTGAGTACGCAGTTGTCCGTCACGACGTCCCAGCTGCCTCAGATGAGCCAACAGGTCGACCGGGACGTTACTGTACCTAAGGCTGGTCTCGAGCGCGCGCGAGCGGCACAGCATCTGCGCGCGGTTCTTGTGTATGATGCGCACGCAGCCGGGCGGCTGCAGCCACGCCTCGCCGTCCACCTGCACGGGCACGCACTCCTCGCCCAGGATGTTGATCTGCACGGCGCGGCACTGCGCGATGCGGTGCTTCTGCAGGTTGATCAGCCGCGACGCCGCCATCTGCGCCGACCCGAACACCGCCACCACCTCCAATGAACACGCCAAACTTTTTTTTAATAACAACCCACTAGCCCAACGTTTGTCCCAATATTAGAACATATAATGTCTAGATAGATAATTGCGAGCAAATATACGCAGAAATATTTTATTACGTACATTTTTTTAAAAGATTTTTTACTATGTTTTCAGTTCTGACCTCTATTTAAAGCTCATTAAGAAGTTCGTTTAAAATGGTATTAAATATTTGTACCTCACAAACAAACGACAGACATGGCTGTGATTTTATATTGCATTATCATCTAAAGAGAATCTAAAGTTTTCAATCTCTAGCTCATTGGAAAGTTGCCTTAAAGACAAGAAAGCAAGTTAATTAAAATGTGATAAAAATAATAGCTACGAGGGGCACACTGAAATGATCGGGAATAAGAAAAACCACATGCACGGTATAGCTAAATCGTATTTTATTGTTTTTTGAAGTATTCTCCGTTCAACTTAACGCACTTTTCCATTCGTGCAAACCAATCATTAAAACAGTAATTCCAGTCTGAAGTTGATGTCGACAAAATGGCTGATTTGTACGCTGCCACAGCTGCTTCGGGGGCTTCAAACAGTTGACCGCGTAATAAATATTTCATTCTAGGGAATGTAAAGAAATCGTTTGGGCTCTGGTCAGGACTGTACGGAGGATGGCTCATCAGCTCAACGTTTTGCTGCTTCAAAAAATCATTTGTCTTCCGAGCCGTATGGGAGCTCACATTATCGTGTTGTAAGATGATGCGACGTTTCGGGTTATTTTTTCGGAATACGGCTATCATTTCTGGCAAACAAACCGTGATATACCACTCAGCGGTAACCGTTCTGCGTTCCTGTAAAGGAATTGTAGCAAAATGCCCCTTTTTTTCGAGACAACCGTAGCGACCATTTTCTTTGATACGCTGCGGGAGCGAACTACTTTCGTTGGTTTGAACCTAGTCTTCGAAGACCCAAACTGCTGACTGATGTTTTCTTTCAGGTTCGTATAAATAAATCCATGAATCGTTACCTGAGACGATATTATAAACGGCATTTGACTTCTGTCCGTTGAAGCCTCGCAGAGTATGCCGGCACCAATCTACACGAGCCGCCTCTTGCTCTTCGGACAAATTGTGGGGAACCCAGCGAAGAACTAGCTTTCTTACACACAGCTCATTATGTAATATCGACTGAATTACAGTCATTCCGATACTGATAACAACCCGAATCTGCTCGTATGTCATATGACGGTCATCTTATATAGCTCGCACAGCTGCGATGTTTTCAGGCGTGACCACTCTTCTTGGTCGACCTGCAGAAGAAACAGTGCTGAGCGACACACGACCGCGTCGGAACTCCGCGGTATATTGTCGTTTGACTCGGTGCTTCAACATCATAAATCGAAACAAGTTCGCTGATTTATCTCGAGATAAGCCGCGACGAAAATTGTGATAAATTATGGCACAGAAATGTTCACGCGTGAGCTCCATTTCTGTTTACGACAGGTTAACTATAAACCAACACAGTTTATGTTTTAAAACATTTTTTTTAATTGTTTGAATGTCATTAAGATTCTAAGCGGTCAGTATTCAAATTCTAAAAAAAATTGTAACTCAATCCGAAATATTGTATTCCCGATCATTTCAGTGTGCTCTTCGTACACCTATAACCCCAGATGGAGTAGAGAGATTCCTGAGAGCAGTAAGCTACTCGGATCATGCTTAGCGAAATAGTATGGATTTAGATTGACTGAGAGAAAATTGTTAACGAAAAAGTGCAATATACTAGGCAAGTAACATAGATGTATTTTTTTTTTGTAATAATTCCCACATTATAATATGTATAGGTTTAATTCGTCATTATCAAATAATTCATTGCTCTTTCGAAATCCATTCGTGAAGTTTCTTCACAATCGGTTCAGCGTTTCTGATGATTTGCCCAGACGGATAGACTGACAAAAATTTTAAGATCAAACTTTTTTTAAATTGTTTATGCCTTAATTACCACTGAAGCTTAATAGAAGACAATTATTTTGATATTATAGACAGAAGTATCTGTCTATAATATCAAATATCAAAATATCTTATTTTATTTATATAGTTTAGAGTACAGACTTTGAGAGTAAGTCCGGTATGCATTTTATAATATAATATATTCTATATATATTATGTATATGTTCTACAGTTCAAAGGATGCATACAGTATTCAGGGAAAATTTATGTGGTCATTGTGCAGCGTTAATTGCAGCGAATGGAGCACTGTGCGATACTATCGTACGGTGCTCTCGAGACCGTTGAGACTAGTCAGTTCTTTTGAGTATATTTCGTTAAAGTTTGTAAGGAATTTATTATACCAATCAAAACTGGCATTATTACAAATTACATATATATGTAATGCCATTTTGCCACAATTGGCACAAGTAATTTATAGTATATATATAATATGTGTGCGTGTGTGTGTGTGTGTGTGTGTGTGCGTACGTGCTTGCGTGCGTGCGTACGTGCTTGCGTGCGTGCGTGCGTGTGTGCGTGCGTGCGTGCGTGCGTGCGTGCGTGCGTGCGTGCGTGCGTGCGTGCGTGCGTGCTTGCGTGGGTGCGTATGTGTGTGTGTGTGTGTGTGTGTGTGTGTGTGTGTGTGTGTGTGTGTGTGGTAAGTGTAGTGTAGAGAATCGGTGACTCTTTTTAACTGGTAAACTAGGCTATCCGTTTTAGTTTTCAATAGTGGCAATCTACATTTGATTTTTAATTGGTGAAGGATGTAGATCTTTATTAATGTTTATGTTTAATGTGATGTAATATCTACTTACCATCAGATTATATATACTATTTGCTTGTTTTTCTTTTTTATTCTATACAAAAATCGGATCCAAATTATTTTATTTTGTTTTCTGTCTATGTGTCGTAGTCGTGTTCCGTATATCTTTTAACGTCTGATATACAATTACCGAATGAAAATTATAAAATCGGCGCATGGTTTGCAACCTTTTGGTATTCAATTTTAATGCTCTCGGACCGTCACATATTTGACCGGCCATGGGAACACATCTTTGTATGGCAGATTTATGAGATCCGATGGTTATAGAGGCTCAGGGAGACGCGCTACTAGGAGGGACGGTGGAATGGAGTCGGGGTGGGCGCGGGAGCTTCTGTTATTGTACGCCGTTTGATTCACGCACGCATCGCTATCACCCTTTGTTTGCCCGAATACCGACTACTATTCCAGTTCCGCTAGCCTGAATGCAGCACTTACTTTGCTCCTGTACTCTTTGAAGTTTGGTGTGAATTCGTCCATTTCATTCTTACGAACAAAAATGTAGGACAATATTTACTATGATAATTCAGTTTTGTTAAGTTGTGTGCGTGGTATAATCGGATTACAGTGGTCATTAACTTAATTTGGGCAGTAAAATCGGGTGTTGGAAGGGCGCGTGGTGATTGCGTTTCGAGAGCGTGACGGCAGGGAACGGGAGGCTGCACGACGGAACTGTCGTTACCCGCAATTAGCGGCTCGACACACGAGGATAATCCGCGCCCGCCAGCCGTCACCCGCCCGCGGTCCGCTCCAACCCCCGGCCCGTGCACGAATGCACTACAGATTCAGCGAATAAATTCATTTGTACGCAAATTGTATCCGCGCTTGCAATTAAAACTTTGTTGGCGCTCGAGCTAAGATAAATAACACTAATACATTCTGCTTATTGCGGGGAAGTTGCCGGATACAGAGGATATATATTTATTTTGTTTCGGCGGATTAACTATGTTGCCCTCTAAACTTCGAGCCCCTTTATCCCATATAAAGCAAGTGACCTTTTTAATCAAATTAACAATCAAATAAAAAGCAAACCTGTTACCTTTAAACACGTAAATACGAAGTTTGAGCGTACGTTTTTTGTTTCATTATATTATTTTTTTTCTAATTTCAAACACTTGATCCTATTTTGTTTTCTGAATAAATAAGAAAGAAATATGAAGTTATTTAAACTTAAATAACAAACTTTGGAGCGCGCCGAACTCCAGTCTAAATTCACTTAGCACAAAGCTGTAGTCTAAGAGTAACGCAACCTCCTTTCAATTAACAAAGTTTAGAGTTCAATCGTCCAAGCAAATTCACTTCGTACTATATCAAAATGCTACGCAAGCTACACATCAATTTCAATAACAGCATAAAAGTTTCTTTAATCACTCCAAATGCAAGAAAGTTTCGTTATCACCGATAGGAACAACCGCGATAACGTAAGAAGGCGGTCGTAATGCAAAGCAATTATTATATTATTTCTCGCGACCTGCAAATAACACGCTCGAT
>DWHP01000091.1:0-25397 GCA_018247895.1 Parnassius honrathi
ACTGTAGTTTGTGCTAAGTGAAGTGAGATTGGAGTTCGGCGCCAGCATAGAGGCGTTCTTCTGGAGCAGTGCAGCGAAGGCGGATTCCGGCCTGCTTTGGTGAAGTCAGCTATCACACTCACTGTACACCTCCTTTCACAAACACGCTCACACTACCTTCACACCCCCCTGACGACGCCTGGTGATATATATACCTGTGTACCAGTATACCTGTATACCCTACTCCTGAACTGGGTAAGTTGTTTGAGTTATCAGCTTTATAAGTATATTCCATAAGCCTTTGGGCTCGTCTCTTAGTTGCCCGTCGAGCTGGTTTGCTATGGGCCCCAATCCAGTCGACCTTCGTCTGGGCAACTCTGGGCCGTAATAATTTAAATGATACGTATGTTAACTTATTACCCTATAACATTCAATTACGTTTGTATACTTATTAAAAAATTGTCTATAGTTTTTTATTTAGATTTTTATAAATCTAAGCCTCTAATTGTTGTAAGCGTACAAAAGCTTACTGTTTGACTGCAATTGCGAAGTTTAGGCTAAAATATGATTTCGCCAAAAATTTTACTATGCTGAAGTCCTCTATCCCCCAGCCACCGATGATCCACGCCTCTAGTTACACGTATTATATTGTATTTATCTTAGTAAGATAAATATTTTATTAAATAATCTTGATGGTTATATATTTATATTTTTATATATTTTATATTAATTTTTTATTTATATATTTTATAAACGAGAAAATACTAAAAATATCTGCCAAGCCGTCTGCTAAGCGCGATAACTATAACATATCCCCCCAATGAGGCAATGTATTGGGGAGGCTTCAGCAGTGAACTTTTGATCGGGTGTGATGAATGAATTTAAAAAATTTAATCGTGTTCCAAATGGTTACATTACATCAAAGTTTAATCTTATCTCCACACGATGCGCTCATCCTAACTTATTAACGATGCTCTGATAACTATCTAATGGTACGAGTATATGCATTCGGAAATACCCATTTCAATCGCTCAGACTGGTGCGATTTACAGGTAGCTTTACCATTGCGAAGGTAAGTACTGTAGTCGCCTACCTGACTGTCCAGCCTTCATAATCCACAGGTGAATATAGGCCTTTTAAAGAACGTACCAAATTATATATATCTGGAAGGATTTGTCTTTCCAAATTGCCTTAACCAACCGGCTCTACGTCGTGGTAAATACGAGTAGCTGAAGAAGTAATTGCTCTGAAAATTTCAATCGCGATCAACCAGGACGTTAGCCGACGAAATTAAAAAAAATAATTTAAGGCCAATAAGACGTCTACCGACTTGCATTGGACAAACGCGGAGAATCACGGAGTTGTATTGATAAATTTTTCCTGATTTTATGTCATGCTTGGCACGCCAGTTGGCAATTGTGGGATTTTTAATTATTTTGAGCTGCTACCAGAAAGATGCTGCCCATCTCTTTTTCAGATTGCCTCCGTCGCCTATTACGATACCCTCGGCTACATGTGGGGTGATGGATAATCTTACACCGCCCTTACAAGGTAACTTTACTGTTTTATTGCAACTATTTTAATGTTTATCGTTAGCATTTCGCAAGAAGTCTTTTTTCTAATTATTTTATCGGAATTAATAATATACCTGTGGAATACGGGTGAATTCTTAAGCTATACGTCAAATTGATACTTCGTTTGAAAACAATTTTAAATCACTTTATTAGTAAATAAAAAGTTGCGTATTAACACAAAGTTATATATAACATTACACAAAGGAAGACAAGAACGAAGCTATTAATTTTCTTAATAAACGGTTGTAACGTGGAGTAAATTAGGTGTCGTACTTAAACTGGCGAGTTAAGTGAATAAGTAAAATCACTTAGTTTTGTTTATAGTATGATTTATTATTTAAGTCTATTACTATTGATCCCAAGTCCAGGCAAGATGATTCACTCACCTGGGTGAATTCAGTTCCTGTCATCTGTAATGATAACAGTAATTATCATTACAGATACCATCCACAGAGATCGTGATCCTTGGCGATTTTAACGCCCACCACGCCGAATGGCTTGGTTGACATTTAACCGATCAGGCGGGGAGATCTGTTTATAACTTTACCTTGGCGTATGGTCTGACACAACTGGTTACTTTGCCTACGCGGATTCCAGATGTGAAAGATCATACACCTTCCCTCTTGGAACTTCTGCTGACCTCTCATCCGGACGGATATCAGATCCGGTGACGCCCCCTCTCGGCTCTTCGGACCATTCTCTGCTCCGGAGTGTGCTGCCACTCACGCTCACTTAGCGGTTGTGTTCTGCACGTTGCCGCTGTGTATGGCATTGGGACGGAATGCGGTCTTTCTTTACATTCTGCCCATGGGGGCACCCGTCGCCTTTTCTTCTCGCCGGATGATCTCAGCGCTGTTACCGACTCTTTCACTGATGTGGTGCTACAGTGGATGAAACTATTTATTCCCGTACCCCCTGGAGGTAGATCCCAGCCTTGGTTTGTTTGGTCCTGTAAGTCTGCATTACGCAGTAAGCAGGAGTGTCATCAGGCCTGGGCTGACGCCACCAGTGATAAACACCAGCAAGCTTAAGAAGAAGTATTACTTCGCCTCCAGGTCCTTCAAAAGAGTTATTGCCAAGACAAAGTATGCGCACATTGGCAGAATTGGCGAGAAATTAGTTCGCCTTCAATCGGGAACCTGTGCGTTCTGGTCTCTCGCTAAGGCTGTCTAAATAAACTTCTGTAAGTCATCACTACTATCTCTGGACAGGGAGGACGACTCACTGGCCCACTTCTATTATGCTCTCTTTTTGCGTCCAACTCGACTCTCAATAACAGGGGGAATACACCGCTGACCATGCCGCGGTGTGAGTCCTATATGCCTGATGTGCGATTCATACAGTGCTCCCTCCTCTCTCTGGACATCCACAAGTCGAGTGGACCTGACAGAATCCCCCTAATAGTGCTGAGGACGTGTGCTCCAGAGTTGGCACCGATTCTAACGTGTCCTTTCCGTTACCTACTCCTACTTCCTAGGCGTAGTCAAAAATGCACCCGATCTCCAAAAAAGGTAACTGCTCTGAAACGTCCTCCTATAGGCCTATTGCCATCACCTCCTTGTTCTTGAAAATAATGGAGTCCATTATTAACACCCAGCTCATGCGGTACCTTGAGGAGTACCAGCTGATTAGTGACTGCCAGTACGGTTTCCATCGGGGTCGCTCAGCTGGTGATCTTCTTGTTTACCTAACACACTGATGGGTGCAGGCGGTCGAGTCCACGGGGGAAACTTTGGCGGTTAGTTTTGACTTAGCGAAAGCCTTCAATCGGGTTTGGCACAAAGCGCTTGTTTCGAAGCTTCCTTCGTACGGGCTTCTCGAGAAATTATGCAATTGGATCACCGGTTTTCTGGCTAATCGGAGCATCAAGTTCGTAGTAGAAGGTGCATGCCCCGATTACCAACGCTGTTTTTTCTACAGATCAGTGATATGTTGCAAATCGGCAACATTCATTGCTATGCAGAGGACTAGCGATGCTTTATACACCGGCCTTGCTAATATTTCTCGGAAGAACGTCGTTTAATACCGGAACAAACTTGTGCTTGAAGTCAAGACTCTGTTGAACCAACTCTCGGCCGATTGGGGGGTGACTAAATCTAGTCCATTTCAATCCTCAGAAGACACAAGTTTGCGCAGTTACCGCTAGAACTATTTTTTTCGTATTTCTTCAATTTCGGAGCATTTCCCTTGCTGTATCAGCTAGCCTAGAAATCCTCGGCGTCGACATATCGAGTGACGTGTAGTTTCGTAGTCACTTGCAAGAAAAGGCCAAAATGGCCTCTAAAAAGCTTCGCGAATGCAGCACAGCGAGACAGTATTTCATGCTGGCCCATCGCCTGCAATTTTACAAGCTGCAAGTTTAGTCGCATATGGAATACTATGCCAGCTCCTTCCATTTGGTCGCATCCAGCGCAGAGCAGTTCGAAACGTCGGCAAACGGGCTCTTTCTGGTTAGCTTGACTCATTGGCACTACAAAGAGATGTTGCATCTCTTTGCATATTCTGTCCTATTTACCATGGGGGGTGCTCAGAGGAATTGTTCGGACTAATACCTGTCGTTCAATTTCACCATCGCACATCTCGACAGAACTCAAGATACCACATCCATTCCATCTGGATGACTGGCGGTTCACTACCGTGCGATTTATAAGAAGATTACCTCCTCGCACAACTTCCTTGTGGAATCGACTACTACTAGTGATTTTTGCGGACCGAAACGAATTAAGGACCTGCAAGAAAAGAACTTACCCTTCTTTAAAAGGCCGACAATGAATCTGCAATGCCTCTGGAGTTGCAGTTATTCATGAGCGGCGGTAGTCACTTACCATCAGGTGTACTACATGCTCGTTTGTACCCTTTCTAATTTGAAAAAAATCATCCACATCATCCAGCTCCATTGTTTCAATTGTAGACCCAACCTTCTTTTTTGTAACCTTTTTATTCTTCTTACACGTAAAGAAACATTCGAAGACATTCTTTCTGCATTGTTGCTGATGAAGGTGTCTTTGAGTTGCGGTATCCTCTTATCATTTTTTAAATTTACAAAATTTTACGTTTTATATTTTATTTGGGAACGTAATATTGCGAACGTCTATAGCTGCCCTTCTGTCCGATAGTTACATCCATAGACAATAGGTAAAATAGTCTTTTATCTATTGTTATACGACACCTAATTTAATCAATATTATTGAAGAAATTGTAACATTGCATTTTAAAAATCAAAGAGTTTCTTCCCCAGAGTTTCTTGCTGTTTTTTTTCTGAGAAGGTCTCTTTTTCCCAACCGGTGTATATTTTGACATTTATAAGAACTTCATACAAGCCTAACTAAATGAATAAAAATTTGACACGGAACAATAAAAAAAATCCAGCTGAAAATCAAAAATCTTAAATCAAGTAAAGTTAAATAAACGTACTCCTTTAATACACAACCCACTGCTGGGTAGAGTAATAAGTCCACCGCGCTTCTCTAGTAAGTGTTAGCGGACTTTACATGACTTCGTAATATTTTCATTCTTCAGTAATGCAGGTTCAGGTACTTCATGATGTTTTCCTTCATTCCCCGGTACGTGGTGTGGCACTTAAAACTAAAATTAACAAATTGATTGGTGCCGTCGGAGATCGAACTTGGGCTTATCGTGTACTATGAAATTACGGTGACCCCATATCTCTTAAGCCACCACGACAATAGATTTATATTTAAATGTTCTAAAGCATTTCGCTTCTCACTTTGGTTATGTTGTAAATCACGCAAAAAGTAATTTAGTTGGGTTACAAATGAAAACTATAAGAAAGGTGTTTAGTCCTTTATTTTATTTACCTACAAATTTCAAATGAAAATGCTTTTAGAAATAAACTCTTGGAACAAATATTCTATAAATATTTAGTTAAGTATCTTTTATGTTCAAACTTATAATTTTTAAATATTTTTTACGGACTTTGGATCAATAGATTCGACTTTTTTTTGACGAACGAACTAGCATCCAAAGTACAAGTTACAAGCTTGTCCCGGGACGTATTTTGTATCCGTGTATCTAATCTTATAGAATAAGCATTTAAAAGAAAACGGAATTACAGAATAAATACGGCAGTGCGTGCACTGGTGTATTACGGTTACGTTTGCTCACTTTAAATATCTCATAATTAATTGGCTAAGGTCCACGTAAAAAATAAATATGATTCGTGCATGCTATTAAGGGAGTGGATCTTTTCAAACTAAGTAAGACATATCATTGATTTTAGCATCTTTAATAGAAGGGATTTTTGCAAAGTAAAGCCTGCAAAAATAATGAATAGAATTTATTATTTTTGCAGGCTTTACAAAAGAGCCTACATAAGGCTTTACAAAAATAATGAATAGAATTCATTATTTTTGCTCGCTTTTCCTTTAATCCCATTTAGAAAATGTGTGTCCCTCTATGTCTGCGTGCATAGTTCTGTCACAATAATATATAGTTTGCAACACATTTAGTCTAGATTGTGAAGTAGTCACTTAGATAATTAACTTGTAGTGTACTTTTAGTGTTATCGGAAGCAGATCTTTTGAACGCCAACTACACCCATGGGTCGTTTGCTTTTGGAGTTGTTCATTTATTTTACATTTAAACTTTAAAGATAATAAAAAGTTTAAATATATGTAAAAATATAATCAGGCAATTTTATTTATCCATTTGCAATATTTTTAAAAACTGCCCAAAAGTATATCGGACCACCCACAATGTAGATGTAGGGTTCCGTAGTTGTCCGTCACAATACGAGCATATTAAGTTCATGGGATATGAATAACCAGTGCGTATTGCCAGTGATGACTTATGGATCTGTGACACTGCTGGCCGCATGAAGAAGCTCATGGTCGCTCAGCGAGCTACGGAGAGGCCTATGTTCAGCAGTTGACTTGCGAAGTGCTGTAATGATGACGATAAAGTGAGTTCGCGGTTTGACTGCTGTAACAACTAAAAATAAGCCCGAATGGGATGATGGTAATTTTACCATCATCCTATTTCCCTAGCAGACCTTATGGAGCAGGGTTATTATTCAAAAAAGATTTTAAAAAACCTTTTCGATTTTGATAATAATACAATCTACATCAAATCATTCACATGCCAAGTCCGTACAAAATGGTCATAGAACCCTAAGATATATAACCTATATGACTGTAACGAACCCTCCCGTAAACTATCACTGCCGTAAACTATCCAGAGGGTTGCCCGTGTAAACCAAGAGTACCACGAATGAAACTTTATGAGGCTGTATGAATGTATGATGAATACTGTGAATGCGGCTCACAATAACTACGGTCTCTTGGCGATTTCTCCTTTCTACCTAGCCCACAAAAAAGTAAAGCTATAGTAGTAACGCATAAGTGGTTTTCTTCAAAAAATGTGTATTTCTTACAGTTTACAATAACATCGCAAAATTATAATGCAGCTAGTTTTAGTTAATTTTTATATAATTGTAACGAAATGTTTACTAATCCAAGTGCATTTTGTAAGTTGGTCGACTGTTACTCGATAACTTGTTAAGTCTACTTAGCTTTGATAGTTTTATTTTAACGGCATTACATATACTAGCATTTTACATACTTTTCATATTTTCAAAAACAGGGGTTTCATTGGTAGAGGAGCGGGACACATGACTCGAGTAAAAAATATCAATTTAAAGCTAAATATTTCGCAAGCGGGCCGCTGAATCGAAAACATATTGTTCCATGGCCCTAATAGTTTAAAATGGCCTATCCAATGACACCCCACACGATGGAACAGACGGACAAAAAAATCATATTCTCTATACTTGTATGGGAGGTACCCAAGATAAAAATGTTTCAAGATTTTATTTCACATTTTTGTAGGCGTAATTAACATCCGAGTGTAATCTGTGTGATCCGATTATGAGTTTTTACTCACCGAACCGACATAAATAAAAATTTACTGGTTCCTTGTTGTTTAACTGCGGAACCCTAAAAAAAGGAGCGAGCCTTACAGTAGTCGTATAATTATGATGTTTACATCTGAGATCTCACCTTGGTAATATGCAACATTAAAAAAACTTTTACTTTTATAGGAAAAAAACTTTTTGTTGTGTTTTTGCATTAAAATTAAAAAAATATTCATTGAGCAGCGGCAGAAATTAGCCTCAAAATTTATGAAAATTAAATAGTGAAATAATTATTCGAATAATTACTCATTCCTCACTTGCATTTTTATCAGTGATCTGCACTTTTTTCAGACACTTAGTATCAACAGTAAATACATTTGTTAATATAATTTACACATATAAATTAGTTTAAATAAAAGCACACTTTGTTACCACCGCGCGCTCATTGGTCAAACCAAATTTGCTTTGCTTTGCTTGCGCGTGCTTTCCCGGGTTCCTATTACCTGTGCTACTACACACTTCTGTCCCTCTTCAGAAAATCATTCCCACATATTGCGGGAAAGCGTGAGGAAAAATGTTACATATGAAAATGAAGGTACTTGCTATTTTGAAAGTCGAGTGGTATATTGTAGATTGCACAAATAATACTAATAACATATGAACTGGTAGACAGATCCAGAACCCATCGCTTGATAAATATTATCTGGCCATACCTGCTGGATTTTTCGTGTTAATTTAAGAGTATATACAGTATGGTCTTTTGGTTCGTTTTACCTATTCTTATCCTAACTTTGTAGTTGTTAATTTTGGTCCAGTTGCAATATAGTTAAAAGTTAATAAAGTCTGACCGCCGCACCAGATAGATTAAAGTTACTGACTACACTGAACGTATTTATGCGATGAATATTTTTTAAATTATTAATTTTTTCAATATAAGTACATGTTGCCATGTGACAAAGCCGTAAGAGGACCCACTACTCCATTTCATACCGTGGGTGTCGTAAGATGGGACAGAGAAAAATGAAACAGGATATGGGCAGCAGCTTTTTCCTGCAACCAACCTCTGAGACCTAATCCGCCTGTCAAGCGTGGCAAACATGGCATAGGTATATATTGGGCAACCCAATAGGGGAAGCCTATATTTAGCAGTTGACTTTTATAGGCTATAATAAATTAATGAATGAATATTTGTATGAGATTTTTCTCTATTGACTCCTGTCACGTATACTGTTAAGAAGAGTATGAACGCCGGCAAATGATGTCATGGTACATCAATCAGTAATGCGGCTTGATAGTGAACTAAATTGATTCGGTGAAACGCATTGAGGCCAATTGTTTATGCGCCCTTCGAAGGACGCACCGTTCATGAGCCATTCATTTAGGTTAATGTCATCTAATGTACTTAGCCGAAGCAGTTATTTTGAATAATTGAGGATAAAGGGGATGCTATCGCCCATATACGTACATCTATCATCGATTATCGAAATGTATACGCGTTGTCTCGTCTGAGGACTTAGATGGAATGCCTCGTTCCAGTAAAAAGGGTCTCCGGATCTCTGGGTCTCTACACACACTATACAGAATACAGCAGTATTATTCTGCTCTATAACGCTGGTATCCTGTGAGAGCGTGGTCCGGTTCGGTCGAGCCGATCGATTCGTGCTGCAGCTATATATAACTAGCATAGCTTCAGAATGGCTCTATCACGTTACGTTTATTATTTTGCTGTATAATAAATACTTAGATAGCGATTTATAAGAATTCATGGAACTAAGAGTAATGTTCCGAGATGGGCTTTACATTTTTAAGAAAAGAAAGGAGGGATGCAAATATTTCTTAATTTAGGCTTAGATCTTAAAATTTATCAGGAATAATTTTTAAACCATGTCGTGGTGTTGTAAGAATATCCACTAAAACAGTTGATGGGCAGCAGTGTCTTCCTGATAACAACTCAAAATAACAAATAAATGGTTGACAACCCGCTATCCAAGCGTGTCAAATATGGAAAAAGAAAAGTCAATACGGGGCAATCTACGTGGGAGGACTATGTTCAGCAGTGGACTTTTATAGGCTGTGATGAAGATGATACATTTTTAATCTGACGTTTCAGGCGTCACTGCACCCATAGGCACAGCGCAAAGTCTGAGGTGCCTGACGCCTGATGATGTCATAGTTAACCAAGGCTATCTTCGACTTTTAAATATAAATTTATGATTCGATCTACGCAGAAGGAGCTCACAGTATCTTGAAGTCTTGAAATAGTATACTATCACACAAGACGAATCCAACGACACTTCATATGATAAAATCCATCTAGCCTTATCGGCTACAGAGCGTTCCAAAGAAATAGACAAACATACATACATACATACACTCAAAAATTTGCATGCTTCTGGGGCAGTCGGATAAAAAATAACAGATATATATATTGACTACAATGGTCTGTTATCGTTTACCGGAGAAACCATCGTGTACGAAACCATTATCTCTTTCCTAACGAGTTACATTTGACTACCGCGAGTGCCTATGCCTAATTATGTCGCATATCCTGTGTTCTAATCCCAGGCGACGCCTATGAAAATATCAATCGAGGATAGATGTACGTGTCTTGGTGCCAAAGCAACCACAAAAAATACTGCAAGGCACCTGCAATTCTCGTGATATTGCAGTTGTATGGGTGGCGGTAGTAACTTACCATCACGTGAACTGCATGCTCGTTTTACCCTTCGCATTTAAAAAAAACATACCATCAGGTGGACTGTATGCTCGTTTGTCACCCTTATTTTCATAGAAAATGTATCCGAATAGATTATCCACTGAACGTTATTCCAAAAGCAATTGATCCTATATGACAAGCAATGTTTAGATTCACGATGTTAAAATATGTCGGAGGCCTTTCCGAACGAAATTGCGTTATATCTATATTGAACGCTCCTATTATGATGGAAAATACGTGACTGGATCAAGTTGGTTTTGATATGCTCTAAGATACTCTCCTTCGTATAAAAATAAAAATATCAAATATGTTTAAGGTTATAACAGACTGTATGTAATAGATGTTAGTGATAGCGGCGTAAGCGATTCTATCAATTCATTTCGAAACGTGGGTGTTGTAAGTTACGACCACGGAATATATTTTATAACAGCGCACCATATCGGGTACGCTGCACTCCAACACACGCAAAAATTTCATCAAAGTTGGTCAAGCCGTTCTTAAATGACATGCGACATTTGATTTTTATTTAAATAGATTCCGTTGAGGCGACTTTGGGATATGCTAGAGAGATCCCATCGCTAACCAACTTTATGTCGCTAAAGGTCCTAAATGGGCATTCAAAAGTTATCTACCAAATTGGCAACACATTGAAGATGGGCTAAATTAATACTTCCCTTAAGCGACGAGTGAAGTGGCGGTGTAAGAATATTCACTGCTCATATGATCCCGTGGGGGTCGTAAGAGGCGACAGAGGGAAACACCAACCCGCTTGCCAAGAGTGGCAAATATGGCAAATATCTCACCTATGAGGCAATCTTTGGGGAAGGCCTATGTTCAACTTATAAATGTAACTGTAACCAACGAGCATGTATGCGTAAGTATATGGATGAGAAATAAGCGTGACAGGTGTGTCACGATAGTTCCAAATGGAAATCTGTTGTCTCTACCTACCGCTCCGAGTAACAGGCGTGAATGTATGTTTTAGTTTATGCTTTGTTTACTTTAAGAACTTGAATCTAGGACACATTTATAAAGTAACTTGATACGTCAATAGTGGTGACAAGTGGTTCAACTATTAGTTATATCACCCTAGTCGACATAATTAATTAATAGAGGGGTCGGTAATTGATGGGTGAGGCGAGAGGTTTGTCCACGGCAACGTAGACAAGAATTCTGCGAATTGAAGTAACGCGTGAGTTAATACAAGCTTTTATGTCATAAGATTTCTTCCTCGTTCTGAGATAGAATATAAGATTTTTGTGACTAAATTTTCACTATCGTGAACGCCTGACATGGTTCACTGTTCAGCAAGTACGAAACTCTAGAATTCTGCATATTTCTCATTCTATATAAATAAATAAAATTGAAGTGTCTGTTTGTAACATCAAAGTAATTGCTTTTTTCTAAATGCCTAGGAGAGTATATACGGATACTCAAAACAAAAAACAAAATATTTTAAAAATGTTTGTCTGTCTGTCGTTCCAACTAATCTCGGAAACGTCTGGACCGATTTAGACAGGACTTCTACTGACAGATGGGTGATGTTATAAGGTGTAAATTAAGCTACTTTTATTTTAGAACAGGAATAAGGGTTCCACGCAAAAAAATTTATATAATAATTTAATTTTACCCAAGAAACCCAATCGTAATAAATTCCACACGGCGCTTTCGCGGGAACATATTATTTAATAATCCAAATTCTCCTATTTATCTGCTTAATTAGTATTCTCATCTCATTTCACTAAATTCACCAAAAACTCCTATACACTTTATACAACACTACTCTGGAATTCCTTGCCTGAAGACGGAAGAAGAGCGCCAAGTAATGACTGAACATATATTCATTATGAATAATGATGAATTATTTAGATAATGTTTATGTGCAATTTTAATAATGTATGTATTTTATGATTTTAAGTAAGTAGGTAATACATATGTACATGTATTTGTGTAGTAAGTTTATATATTAAGTAGGTTAGTGTTTATGTATAGGCATAGAATACTATAATACATACATAATAGAACGGGGGACTTGGCGGAGCCAGTGTAACCACTAAAATGCCACTAACACGTCAATTCACACGTATAAATGTCAACAAGAGATGTGTTTTGACGTTGCAATCGTTTCCAAATTTCGCATGCAAATTATTTAGAAAACGCCAAATTGCACGCTATTTATTTTTTCTATGAGCGAGACTGACGGACTGCAATCGATTTTTATTTAAAGAAGATGTGTATAAATATTTCAAATTTAGTTTAATATGTGTATTTAGTTTAATATGGTTGGTGTCAATGAGCTAGAGTAGCTATAGACCATCACATATCATTATTTATTCATCATCATCATCGTTACAGTCCTTCACAATTCCTGTTGACTGTTGAACTGCTGACGAATCACCCGCATCTATCAGCTTCCTGCATGTCTTATTAGGTTATCACTTCATCTGTTTCTTTGCCAACGCAGTGGTAGTTTATTAAAGCCTTTCTTGAAGAAATCAGCAGGACGGGGGGCAATAAATTCTTCAAAGGCGTTTGTACTCTCGGGTATCGAATTTTTTTCTTGTCAAAAAGTTATCCAAACTCTGGAAAAAGTAAAAATCTGTAGGTGCAAGGTGTGTTAAGTACAGTGGATGACGGAGAGCTCCCAACCTTAGCTCTTGTAACTTTGAAACCTTCTGCTGTGCGGTATCAGGTCGTGCGTTGTCGTGCAGGAGCAGCGGGGACGAGCGATTGACCAAAGCTGGTGGAGACCTGCGAACTTCTCCATCATTGTGTTCAGTTCTTCACAGTACACATCAGCAGTAATGACAGTGACCATTACTTTTCCATTTTTCGTCGCTAGTATCAATGCGTTTCAAAATTCCGTTGTTTGTGTGCCTCTTGAGCAGTGCTAGGCACGTCTCGACGCGTACTTCGCGCTGGCGATCATTGAGTTCGTGGGGCACCTATTCGTCAAGCTTTTTTACCTGGCCAATTTGACGCAAATGGACCAATATTGTGTTGATGCTAACGTTGAAAGCTGTTGTTTGGTTGAGTATCATCAGCTTCCACAATTGCCTTTAATTCGTCATTGTCGACCAAAGTTTTCGGACCGCCGCGGGTTTCATTTTTCTGGTTGAAATTTCCAGAACGGAAGCGGGCAAAACAGGTGGTGCGTTCGTTTGTAGTATTCGCTCCGTAAACGTCGTTGTTAATGTGTGCCGCACGACGGTACTCATATTCCATAATTACTTGAGTTTTTAACGTATCTATGATGACGAAAAAGATTCAAATACGATGCAAACATAACGCTAACCAATAAACAAATGACTAATTTTGAAAAAGTAGTTCCATGTTTTTAGAATAAACTTAATTTGAAATTAGAAATAGGTATTTAGCCAAAAAAAATTTTCTTCGTTTGAAATGACCAGTTCTGTAGAACGGCAATTTCGTAAGTATAGGTCTATTATATTCTAATATAAAGACTAAATATAATTTTAATGAAGAGCTCCACGGTATATGTTTGGTAAGTTTTATTTTATATGCAATAAAATATGTCGACGGGTAAGGTTTTAGAGAATTCTTTATTTGCCACAAATACGCACAATAGGAACATGATTCCCGAAATGAGTTTTCGCGAAAGGAATACGAAATGTTTTCAAACGCTACAACGGGTTTATAAAAAACCGGAAAAGCCAACGATATGCGATCAAGAAGGTCATTACAACCGAATACTTTATTGTGTGCTATTTTATGTAGAAAACACAAATCAAGAATGTGTCATGTATTGTATTTCGGTACACCCACTTTCAACGTGTTTTGGGTGCACACTACACACCAAAAACGAACGAATTCACTGCGAAATAATCACATAACTTGTTTTACTACTTTTTGAGGATTTGAGAGGAAAGCGAAGTATCTGACGATTTTTTAAATTACTCAAAGATTCAGCTACTTCTCACAGGATAGAGCCACGCTACGGCTATATTATGGTTGCAGCAAGTTTGGGTCGGCTCAACTGGGGAAGGTCTAAGCTTTCGCAGAATACATACACGCGCACACTCACACACGAACACACACGCACACACACGTGTAAAAAACACGTACACATACGAACACATACGCACACACCCGTGCAAACAGCCGCACACATGTGCTCACATGTGCTCACACGTGCACACACATACTCGCACACACGCATACACACAGACACACACGCACACACACGCACATTCCCGCGTGCACGCACTCGCGGGTGCACACATGCGCGTGCACAAACAGACACATACGCACACACACACACACCCACACACACACACACACACACACACATACACACACACACACGCACTCACACGCGCACGCATAAGTGACAAATCAGAATAAAAGAATGAGGTCCTAACCTAAACGGGAAGATCTGATGAGAACTCGATTTTTGAAAACCGCAATTAACAATATTATGAGAGTCGATAAATTTTTATTTAACGTCCATTTTAGTTAAGGTTTCATAGCATCAAAATTACCCGAATTACGGATAAAACGTCCATTAAAATGAAAAATATTATCCTACATTTGGTTTTCCTTCCTATATTCTGGTTATGGCTAAATTGTTTGCTACGCTGTGAGCGTCAGAGTAAGTTTAATAATAAAGAAATGAAATGAAATATAATGTGGTATAATATATTTCATTTCATTATTATTTATTTCTTTAGCATAAGGAATTAAATTAATATTCTGGGTAGCGGCAGTGTAAGAATATCTAGTACCCCAATACTTTCGTGTGTGTCGTAAGAGGCGACTGAGAGAAACGAACCAGGAAATGGATAGCAGTGTCTTCCTACTTGTAGTAATAACTAAAAAAATTCAGTTGGCGATCCGCCTTCCAAGCGTGGCAAATAACCTCCTTATCGAGGAATCTACCGCGAGGCGTCTGTTTAACTATAGACTGATAAAGATGATGTACATCATCATCTGACGAAGAAATTCGTTTCGTTTGTCAAATGTGACTTTTTCTTTAATTCTACTACCATTGCGCAATGGGGTTCCTCTGATCGGAGAAGATATATCAGATACTCCAATAAAGGATGAGTTCCTTGTCTTCTTTTATCAGCCCGTAACAGTCTACATGGACAAAAGTCTCTCACATTCTTCAACGTCACGCTTGTAGACGTATTGGTGATTGTACTGTTGTGAAATGACCGGTGGTCATTTGGAGCACACGGTCCACCTGTTAATAAGTGGATACTGTGTCCCACAGAAATCTACATTCACCCTCCAATAAAAATCAAAACGCAGATGCGTTGTCACCCCGAGGAATTACATGTAATGCCTCGTATCCAGTAAAAAGGCTCTCTGGTTCTCTACACTCACCATACGAAACACAGCATTACTGAGCTGCTATTTTACGCTGGTATTCTGTGAGAGCGTGGTGCCTCCGTGGTCCAGCCGATCCATTCATGCTACAACAATAATATGGCAGCAGCTCTACCACGTTAAACTATACTATAGAAATTGCCACAAAAATCAAAAATTCTTATAGCTACCGACAGATGGCGGTATAACCATCTCGTTAACGTCTTATAAAAATGCCCTGGTACCTACTGTTACTGCGATTTATCTACTGGCACCCCGATTATTACTTCATCTGCTAAGCGTAGCTAATAAGGCAAGCTCTACCTACTACAGAAGATGCCCATGTCAATCAGTGTACTTTCACGAGCCAACAAAGAGAAAAATAGTGATATATGCGCTACCTATCATTTCAAACAATATTGATAAAATATACCTCTTGAGGGAACTATTTAAAATCTACAGCTTCTTTGGTTTTTTTTATCAGCCATATAGTCAAGAATGAATAACAACGAAATATCTGGAATGTTTTTATTAGAAATGTATTATATAAGTGACAATCGTGTTTTAAAAGTTCCTTACTATTTTTACTGAAATGATTTCTGTGTTTTACATTAAAATACACTTAAATTAAGATTTATAATAGAAAATCTATCGCTTGAGCTATTTCTGCGTAATAGTGTCGATCAAATGCAAATAGACAGAGTACTACATTTACAGAGATTTAAATTAAAGTATTCTGGATATATTATTAGATATTTAATGAATCAGTGTTTAAGATATTTTAAATAAAATATCACATGTTGTCGTAAACTTTTTCAAGCACGTATTCTGAGACAACGTGGCCCTTCCCCGGTCGAGCCCATTTGTGGTACAACTATAATGTAGGTGTAACGTGACTCTGCCACTAGTAAACATTATGCTGACTATAAAGAATATCGATTGTTTATCGTAATTAAAACGTATCAAGTGTAAATAATAATTGCAGATGATACTCTGGTAAGAGGCCTTATAGAGAATTCGTAAAGATTAGTAGATCATTACAATTACTAAATGCTTTACATTTTTTTAAAGTTTTAATTAGAAAAAGATTGAAAATAATAAAAATAATAGACAAATAAAACAACTTTAACATCAACTTTTTATAGTTTTAGTATTAAGTTTGTACTTTAAAGTAAAATGAATGTTAAGTTACAGTTTTGTTCCACTCTGGGTAAAGAACTACTCTCATTTCTAAGAAGGTTTTAGGACAAGGAAGTGAACACCGCGCTGCCCCAACGCGTTTTTTTAAATTCTCAGACATGCAGGTTACCTCACGGTTTTTCTTTCACCACCAAACACGTGGTATATCATCATCATCATTGTATTTGTACTTGTTTATAAATATTTATTTATTTATAAACAAGTACAAATACAATTTAAACTAGCTGGTTTCGCTTAACGGCATCACCGGGATATGAGATGAAATTTGTTGTTCTCTATTTATAAATTTATCTGTGCTGACTCTAGTAATTGGCGGGTGCGGTGATTGACCTAAACATTAAAAAGTGATCGTTTACTTTAAGAATTGGTGCTATGATGATCACTATTGTTGTAACACACTAAATACACATTAGACGCGGCCTCAATAATGCCTGAAAATAGGGGTGCCCAACCTGGTACGCACCGAACCCAACAAGAATAGCAAAATAATTATTTTGTCTTGTATTCCTGCGACCGTGTACAAAATTTTTATTGAGGTATGATTAGTTTGTGATCCCTGATACTGCAGCAGATTTTCTCTTAGATTTTCTGTTAGGAGGTAGAGAATGGTAAAGAATGCCTTAGGTATTAAGTCCGCCTATACACATTATTATTTTTTATAGAATAAGGGTTACAAACGAGCACATAATCCACCTGATGGTAAGATAGACATCTACATTTTCCTCGATTTAGAATCATAACGCAGATGCGTTGTCACCCCTGAGGACTAAGATGGAATACCTCGCTTCCAGTAAAAAAGGGTATCTGGATCTCTACACTCACCGTACGAAACGCAGCAGCATTAAGCTGCCATTTCACGCTGGTATTTTTTGAGAGCGTGGTCCCTCTTCGGTCGAGCCGACCCATTCGTGCTACAACCATAACAGTTGCAGCGTGGCTCTACCGCGTATAAAACATGATACATTAATGTTTATATGAAGTTAAATAAATAATTAGAATATTCTTGTGCATCGGACATCAGACTTAAGGACAGATATGTTTACGCAGCTACGTTTAGTTTCTCTTCATCATCTTAATACATTAGGCACCTGATACAGATTTTTTATAGAATATAGGCAAAAAGCGACCACACAGTCCAGCAGGGGATGCTGCGGCCCGTAGACATCTACATCCTTCGTTGATTAAGAATCTGAATCCAGATGTGTTGTCAATTTTACGGACTAAGATATTTCATCTTTACCAGTAAAGTCATCCCAATTCTCTCCAAACGCATCATACGCAGCAGAGCATTATTCTATAGTATTACGGTGGTATTATAGTGTTTTGTCCTGGTCGACCCAACACTACGCGGTGGTTATTGTGAACCGAAACGTTAATAATAACTAGTACAGGATTAAAACTAAATAGGTTAGTTTCAATATTGCTGTTATTATTACTGTATTCCGTTACCTATGCATTATTTGTGAAATACGGACTGCCCCGTTGAATTAGTTTAAGTTTTGTTTAGATTTCAGAACATATTTTGTTTAAAATAAAGAAAAGGATCTCTAAAAAACTACAAGCTTATATGGTTTCACTAGGGATCTGATAATCCATAAAACACACCCTTTTTGCTGGTTACGAGGCGTTGCATCTTATTGTTTAGGGGTGATAACGCATCTGCATTTTGATCCTTAAGACTTTTAATAAGCTGAAACGGTAACGGTACATTATAAAAACACACAAGTATGTGTGTTTTATAATGTAAATACTAACGTGACTTCCTATGTTTCTTCTAAATTTCTCATTTATATCTGTAGCGGCCCTCAGTTGGTCAGCCCTGTGCACGCAGACCACAGTGCGTGCGGGTCATGCGCTAGCGCATATTTATTGCTATCCCAACGGGAGGCGTCGCATTCGTCGCGGCGGGGCCCGCCGCGCTACCCCTTCAGTATCACAAAATACTTCAGGTAACTGTTTGAATCTTATTTATTTACCATATTTATTCTGATGTTTAATTAAGGGTCGATTTTTCTTCACATTCATTAGCTACCTATAAGATATCCATCAATAAATTATAACCTGACTAAATATAAAAGTGAAATAATTGAACTATTTTTTTTCAGACAACTGTCGTCTTCAGTTTGTTTAAGATATATTTTATTCTATGAATAACTTTTACCTAAGTATTGTAAAATCGGCCGTTAGTTAATTTAGTGAAACTAAGATTTAGGATGATACCTGGGATGTGGTCATTGTATGAAATACGCCTGAATTCTTTTAAAGATTTCGTAATCGTGTCCGCTGGGAAATAAGAAATTATTAAAGATTTACGAGTTTATTCCGTTTATCGACCCTAAGAAATCCACCCTAGGGTAGATACTCGGAGACGCGTGTTTGTTTATCCACCTTAGACGGGGTGGATAATCGGAGTTCACTTTTCGATTGTTATTCCGCCTATCCACCAACATGTACAGTTCAATAGAAAATATATTCATACTTTAACATATTACTGATTAATTTTTAATCACCACAAACTTAAATAAAAATCGTATTACGTATTGCATTTAAATTAAATTAAACTTCCTTGTTTTAAATAGTAACAAGTTATTTATGAATTCTGCAATATGATCAGGAAATGACTAATTTCATTATTGAGTAGACGTAATTGTATATCCTGTCCAAATTCGTCTCTCAATAAAAGACATTTTAAAATTTATTAAGTACCGTACTATTTCTAATACTGCGTTTATATAATTAACAATATATTTATTTAATTTAAATACCTGCTTCCATAAAATATAATTGAAATTAATTGCAGAAAATTAATTTCAGTTATATTTTCTTTCATCATATCTCCAAAATGACGTAAATTATGTCACATCGAATGATATGTAATTGAACAATTGAAAGTATTTCAGTTTGACCTTTAAACAAGAAGTGTGTATGTATTTTTATAAGTCTAAGTAATCTTGGGCCGGTTTCTATCATGGTTTTGTAAACGACTAGACAATCCGGGAAAATCGGAAGAAAACTAATATACGAATACCGATTATCCATCCCGTCTGGGGTGGATAAACGAACACGCCATTCCAGGTATCCACCCTAGGGTACCGATTTAAGAATTATAAATTAATCTTTATATTAACACATGAGGGGAAATCTTTGTACTTTATTATAACAATTGCGCACACTGAAGAGTATACCTTGAAATTTGGCATTAAAATTTATAGAGAAGGTATATGCGCCATATAGTTAAAATTTATATTATTTGTTACAAAAGCATTAAATGAAATAAAATATAACATATATTACTTCTAATGTTGAACACATAATAGTCTGTGGTCGCACAGAGTAGTGCTTGTCGTCGTAGATTTTTTTTAAACTGCCAACAAATAATTACTACTTAATTTTGTGTTATTTCAAATGTTCTTTCTTTAATAGTATGTGGAGTGTATGTCAAGGCAAAAAAGCACTTATTTATATTTTGTATAAGACATATAGTTTTTTAATGTGCAGTTGAATTTGAAATACAGCTTGATTTATATACAAATTTAATTTATGTGCTTTTGTGTGTCTATGTGCTTGTGCGTTTATTCGTGCATATGTGCTCGTGAATGTGCGTATGCGGGTATGCGTGTGTGTGCGTGAGTGTGTGTGTCTTGACATTCATACTCTAGTTGCACAAACAGAGAGCAAATTAGAATGAACTGAACAATAATATTTCTCAGTAATACCATTGCAAAATCTTCTCGTATGAAATACATGGCGTAGAGGCACCTCTACGCCTTCTCTACGAAATAGTCTACATCTATCTATATATCATGTTTAATTAAATAAATTCGATGTGATATGTGTGTTCATAAACACGTGGCTGCGATAGAGAATCCACTATCCCATACCGTGAGTGTGGAAGAAGCGGCTATCGAAAATGTAACAGGAGATAGGCAGCATCTTCTTGTTAAAAAAAAAGTTAAAGTTACACAGTATAACAGTATATACGTCCCACTGCCGGGCACATGTCTCCGCTCATTACTGAGAGGGTTCCAGGGCAAGAAAATGTGCGCCGCGCTGCTCTCATGCGTATTAGCGAACTTCACGTTTTGAATTTTTTTTCTTATTTCTCAGACATTCAGGTTTCCTCACGATGTTTTCCTTCACCGCTGAACACGTGGAAAATCAGCACTTAAAAATGCAAGTAACAATTTCATTGATGCCGGCGGGATTCGAACCCGGGTTGCTCGCGTAATGTGAAATACCGACACCGAGCGCTAATCATCTGAGCTACCACGCATCTTCTTGATAACGACCTAAAATAGTAAAAAGCTGCGGTCGTCAACCCGCCTGCCATCAGTTGCAATTTAGGCAAATCCCCACCCCCCTTCCCCTCTGGGTGGAAATATATGCGGGAGGCCCATTTTCTGCAGTGAACTTTTGTCGTGGTAAGAACGAATGAATTTACTTCATTTACCTGTGTAGTGGCGGCGTACTGGGAATATCCGCCACTCAATACCGTCCCCTATTATCGTAAGAGGCGACATAGAGAAACTGAAACAGGAGATCTGCAGCAGCATCTTCCTACTAACAACTCCAAGTAATTAAAAGACTGCGGTTGGCAAAACGCCTGCCAAGCGTGGCAAATATGGCAAAATTGGCAATCTATGAAGGAGGCTAAATTCAGCAGTGTACTGTGGCTGTGAGGGATGGATGGATGATGGATGGAATGAACGTTTATATAGCGCCGTGTCTCAGAGACAACGCACGCTCTTTCATAGTACGCAAGTAAGATTTATCCCTGCCATTACAGATAAAATTGTTAAATGCAATTTTAACTATGATTTATCTCTTGCTTGGCGCTATAGGAAAACGTCGTAAGGAAATCTAAATGACTGGGAAGCAAAATATTTTGAGTACATGTATTTTTTTTCATAGAATGGGGGTCAAAAACGAGCACACAGTTCACCTGATGGTAAGTGGATACCGTTGCTCGTAGACATCTACATTAATCGAATCGAAATGCAGATGCGTTTTCACTCTTCAGGATTACGATGGCTCGTTTCCAGTAAAAAGGATCTCCGGTTCTCTAAACTCATCATACGAAACACATCAGCGGGGAACGGTTAAAAATTGCTCGTAGACATCTACATTGATCGAATCGAAATGCAGATGCGTTTTCACTCTTCACGATTATGATGGCTCGTTTCCAGTAAAAAGGATCCCCGGTTATCTAAACTTATCATACGAAACACATCAGCAGGGAACGGTTAAAAATTCACAGGAGCTCGTATTTCGTCATTTTAAGCAAACCTCTTGATTAGATCGCATTTTTTGTATTATGTTACACAATATACCGCTGATTGTAAACCGAATATAATGATTCTTTGGATCGTATAGGTTTTACCTCGAGGTTGGTCATATTCAAATTTAAAAAAATAATCACCCATAACGAGGGGAAATTAGGGCTTGAACTCACATTTTAGTTATTTTTTATGTTCATTCACTTCTTATCATTATAGACATAATAAAAAAGCATTTTATAAAAACAATTCTTATTTAATCAAGATATTCTCGTATAATTAAAACTACACAGACAAAATTTTAAGATAATCAGCGCGTAGCAAAACCTAACAGATCAAATCTCGCCATGTTCCAAAGTCATTCCTCGCTTCGCTCCCACTGTTCACAAGTATGACTTCGATGGAACATTTGTAGGCCACCAGCATTCTATATTAGTCCGTACATATATAAAAATAATGTAGGTACAAAAAAATCCGTTACAGGCAAATCGCGAATCACACCTAAATGTCTATTAAATCAATTGGAACAATTAAAAGTTGCCGAAATCACTAGGCGAAAGTGGCAAGCGACCTCATAGATTACAATTGGGCGACAAATTATTGCGTACGCTACTCGGTTGCTAAAACTAATTATCGCGGCACCAATTGTCTCTGTCATCTCTATGCAGACTGATGTCAGTTTATAGGTTGACTGGATAAAGGTCAGTGGAGCAACTTGGATGGCTGTGCTATTGGTTTGTCGATTTCGATGGAATGTCTCTAATTAATTTAATCACAGAGTACATTTATAACTTAAAACGTTACGAAAGAAATTTCCATACTCGACTTTGTCTGTTTGAACTAACGCATCTTTATAACTAGTCTTTACCTAGAAATTGGCGTTCTGCAGTACTGGCCATTTCCAATTAAAATTATTTTTGTTTGGCTGCTAAGAATTCTAATTTCAAATTAATTTTACTCAAAAAAAATAGTCATTTGTTTAGTGATTACCGTTATGCTTTCATCGCGTATGAATCTTTTTCGTCATCACGGATACGTTTAAAATTCGAATAATTATGGAATATGAGTACCGTCGTGACAGCAACGCGGCACAAGCGGAACGCAACATCAACGACATTTACGGAGCTACAAACGAACGCACCACCTGTTATTGGTTTGCACGTTTGCGTTTTGTAAATTTCGACCTGAAATGAACCCCGTAGTTGTGCGAAAACTTTGGTCTACAATGACGAGTTAAAAGCGATTGTGGAAGCTGATACTCTGCTGAATGAAGCTGAATCGCGGCAGCTTTCCACTTTAGCATCAAAACAATATTGATACATTTGCGTCAAATTGGTAAGGGAAAAAGCTTGACAAATAGGTGCCCCACGAACTCAACGATCGCTAGCGCGAAGTACCCGTCGAGACGTGTGTTGCACTGCTCGACAGGCACAAACGAAGGATTTTCAACCGTATTGTTACCTGCGACGAAAAATTGATTCTGTTTGATAATTGCGACGCTCAGCAAATTTATTGGATCCTGGTTCAGAACCTAAACAATGCCCTAAACGAAAACTTACCTCTAGAAAAGTAACGGTCACTGTTTGATAGTCCAGCGCCGGTGTGATTTATCATAGCTTCTTACCAAACATGATGAGACAGATGTGTACTGTAAAGAATTGAACACAATGATGGAGAAGCTCGCACGTCTCAAACCAGCTTTACTCAATCGCTCGTCCACGCTGCTCCTGCACAGCAACGTGCGACTTCATACTGCACATCAGAAGATCTCCAAGTTGCAAGAGATAGGGTTCGAAGCTCTCCATCATCCGCCGTGCTTACCTTGCGCCTACAGACTTATGCTTTTTACAGAATTTGGATAACTGTTAACGGGATAAAAATTCGATACCCGAGAGGCACTAGTACAAAATATCGTTGAAGAATTTGTTACTTCCATTCCAGCTGATTTCTTCAAAAAGGGCATCAATAAACTGCCACTGCTCACGATTGTATGAGTGATTACTTCGATTAATAGAAATGAAAAATATAGGAAGAACTTACGTTAACTTATTTCGTAAAAAACGGCAATTTCATAAGTGAAGACTTAATATTTTGTTATAAAAATGAATTGAAAGGGAGGTCCACCTGATGGTAAGTGCTTACTGCAGTCCATGGACATGGACACCTGGAGCCAACTTGAAATAAAAGTGCTCCATATGCGTTATCACCTCTGAGAATCAAGATGGAATGCATAACAGTCTGTATTAAACTGGCTCTTTATACTCTGCACACCAAAACACAACAGAAACAGAAAAAATGCTACCAGCTATTAGGATATATCTGTTAATTTTTATAATTTGAAGAATTTCTGGAACTTCGTTTCACTTCGTTAGTTTAAACATTGTTTAGGCATAGAGAACAGAACAGTTGTAACAAGTAAATTCATATTGCATTTCTAAAGTAGCATTCTTTGCTTACATATAGGTTGACTAGTAAAGAACACCTTAAGGCGTTAAGTCCGTCGTAGTCTTCTATATTACCTGCTTCTAATTTATTCAAGGCTTTTCGAGTCTACAATTTAATCTACAACATTAGCAAGGACAAAAAATAAAACAAACTCCGGAAGAAACGACTTAAATCGTTCTTATCACGACAAATGGACTTGACAAAATGTATTTTCATTGAAAAAAATTCTGCGTGATCAGGGCGTAAGAATATGTACTACATCCCGTCGTCCCTTGGGTGTCATAAAAAGTAACAGAGGGAAACAAACTGAGAAGTAGCGCTTTCCCGATAAAAGCTGGAAAAAACACTGCGATTACAAACGCGCCTGCCAAACATGTAAGTTACGGCAAGTCACCCATTCGCAAGGCAATCCATGGGGAGGCCTATGTCGAGCAATGTACACGAATGGCTGCAATAATGATGATTGATTACAAATTGTATATAAACTTTACTGTTAGCTTGAGAGTTGTGACCTACTTCGTTATGTAGAGTGAGATCACTACCATACTTAAACGAGCAACGTTTGTGACGAATGCGTTAACAGTTAATGAAACTTAACGAGCTTTTGCAGCATCTTATCAAGATTTTTTATGGATTAAGGGTATCAAGATCAAAGACCGTTTGATGGTAAGTGGATGCTGTGGCCTACAGACATCTACATCTACCTATCCGGTATTAAGAATCAAAATGCAGATGAGTTGTTACCCCTGAGGACTAAGATGGAATGCTCCGTTTCTAATGAAAGGGATCTCGTTCTCTACACTCACCATACAAAACAGCAGTACTAAGCTGCTACTTAAGGCTGGTATACTGGTAGGCCAGTACGAGTTGTAGCAGAGTTATCATCAAGGGGATTGTATGCTTTTGCTTACTGCAATATTATATAATAATGGCTGCGTTTGGCAGAAAAAAGCGCTAGCAAGCGCTTGTAAGCAAAATGGCGATCGTAAGCGGTAAGCGCTGTC
>DWHP01000092.1:0-25331 GCA_018247895.1 Parnassius honrathi
GTTGAGAGACTACCCTTTTAAAGCGACGTAAGGGGTCTGAGAAAACATCCAAAGTTTGTGCCTTTCGACGTTTTTTCGAAGTACACGGACCATCTTTGAATATAATTAGTTCACTCCCGGTATTACTAATATCTTTGTTATGTATCTCGTTATATTATTGAATTAAATAAGATTACTATTTAGATATCAATAAAATTAACGTCAAATCTAGATCTGACAGCAAATTAGAATGATGCATTTAATGCGGACAGTGAAATTACAAATCAATTGTCCGAATTAAATGAATTAAAGTACTAAAAAAATTCAGACATTTTTTTAAACGTTAACATTCCGCTAGAATTTTCTCCTGTATCACAGAGTTTCCTGTACCGTATACAAACATAAATTGCACAAGGACAAACATCCAGATCTGAAACAATTATTTGTAGGCCATACAAATAATTTTTCTGTTTGGCATTAAAACCCACCCCAATTAATGTCAGTATCAAATTAAATTCACATATCATTTAAAATACTTCGGAATTCACTACAAAGTATTCCTAAAAAATCGGCAATTAGTCTATTCCGTGGTGCTTAGCAAGTAGCAGGCTCGATTGTTGGGTGCATGCCTGCCACGCTCAAAAGTTTTGTCAAAAGTAGATAAATACATAGATAACTCTTTATTGCATTTAAATATAAATTCGTTACAATACCTGAAAACTTATAAACTAAACTGTGATCATATCGCTTTACGCGATTTCTATCAGACAACCGAACAAAACACCGTGTAGTAACGGTGTTAGAATATCCACTACCCCATATCGTTCCGCAAGTATCGTAAGGGGACAGAGGGTAACTGAAACGGGGGATGGTCAACAGCATCTTTCTAACAACAACTCAAAATAGTAAAAAAATTACGGTATCCAACCCGAATACTAAGCGCAGCAAATATCTAAAATCCCCCCTACGAGGCAATCTATAGGGGGCCTGTGTGCAGCAGTGGACTTTTATAGAATGTAAAGAATGGCACCGACTGAAGAAGCACATCATAATTTTAGAAAAATCTTTCGACATATGGTGACATAACCATCTCGTTTAAGCCACTCAAAATCAAAGATTCGTAGCGTCTGGCTACGAATGCCAATTAATGCAAATCCTCCACTAATGCACAACAGTGAACTTCTACGGGGTGATACAAATTTTCTTAATGACTAAAATAGAATAGATGCCTCGTTGCCAGAAAGAGTTACGCTTCTTGTCAATTACCGTACGTAAAAAAGCGTCGTTGTATAAGCCTATTAAATACATTATCTACACCACCTATGCCGTGAAGTCTTCAATTTATAAGACGCCAATCAAAATAGTATAAATAGACTACGTATAGATTTACTAAACTTTTATTTAATTTTATACATGGTAGGGCTACGTTGCAACTCTTTTATGGTTGTAGTACGAATGGGTCGGCTCGATTGGGGTAGGACCACGCTCTCACCCCACCATACCATACCGTACCTCTCATACCACCGTAACCTAGCAGTTTAGCGCTGCTGTGTTTTGCATGGTGAGTGTTTTCTACTGAAGACCCTTTTTACCGGACATGAGACGTTCCATCTATGTCCTCAGGGCTGACAACGTATCTGCATTTTGATTTTTAATTGGGAATTAATTGAGATGTTTATTGGCCACAGTATCCATTTACCAACAAGTGAACTGTTTGCTCATTTGTTACCCTTATTGAATCAAACAATAATGCTGACCAAAATAAAGTGTCTTTCTTTTTACGCGAATAAAACTGCAAGCAGAAGGTAGTTGTAAATATAATTTTAACCGATGATATTCTCCATTTACAAATCAGGCAAAATAAAAAATTAAGACAGAGACAATTTATGCCGAATTATTTTAGATAGGTCAATAAAATATAATAAATAAATGTCCAAGAGAGATCGTTACAATTTTAAGGAAATGAAACTGGGTCAAAAATAGCTCCGTCAAGGAAAACACGAATCGTTTTCTTATCGGCTTGTATAACTGTAATAATATAAGTACAGTACCCCAACTGAAGGTAGTTTGATCGACGATCGTAAAGTTTATTGTAAGCGAAAATGAGAGCTAGAGTACACATAACGGAGTCATCAATAACATTTTAATTGTCAATCATCATCATCATCATCCTCATCACCGTCATTACATTCCCAGTCCATTGCTGAACCTAGGTCTCCTCCAAGGAATGCCACTAAACGCAGTGCGGAATCCACCAGCACCGTTCGACTTACCGGGTCGTTTAGATATTGACTATAAATAAACAAGTCCTTTAACAACTGATAATTCCTGTAATTACAATATCTACGAGAAAAAGTTTATATTGATTACCTAATATATAGCTTTTTTCCTTGGCAACATTCTGTGTATCTTAAAATCTCCAAAACAAGGAAAACAAACCAATTTCAATTGACTTTACTTATTCAGCTTAACAAAATAAGGTGCTTATTTCGCCTTGACAACGCTAAGTAAGAGGTCAACAAAACATGTTGCTGTGCCGCCTACGTCGTAGCGTAGTACTACGTCGTAGCGTTTCTACGTTAATATTACTACTACGATTTTTTGTTTTATTTCGGTTTTCAGATCTCTTAGTTTGTGTACATTTTCCACATTTTTATTTGTTTCAAGTGCAACTTACACGAATACAACACATAAAACGAATATTTTTATTCGTAGGGAAATGAATAAACGACCATATGTTTATGATATTTAATCTCTATTTTTATTTACAACTTTAATATTGCTATTGCGGTAACTTATTAGATAAAACCGGGTTCAGTCATCGGAATTACTGATTTCTTTTGTTTTCCCGATGACCGTAGTGATGGCTGTGGTAAAAAAAAGTAAAGTTACAGCCTATATACGTCACACTGCTGGGCACAGGCCTCCCCTCATTTCTAAGAGGGTGAGGGTTTTAGGGCAAGGAAGTGTCTGCCGCGCTGCCCCAATGCATGTTGGCGAACTTCACATGTCTTCGAAATATTTTCTTTCTTATTCCTCAGACATTCGGGTTTCCTCACGATGTTCTCCTTCACCGCCGAGCACGTGGTAAATCAGCACTTAAAATTGCAATTAACTATTTCATTGGTGCCGGCGGGGATCAAACCCGGGCTACTCGCGTTCTGTTATATTTACAGCGAGCGTTAACCATCTTTAGATGGCTATGGTAGCATTATGATTATTTTTTTTAAATAGAACTCTTATTTCTTCTTGTAGTTCTTTTTTTTACTATTAGTAGCCAGTGTTTTACAAGATCTGATGCTTCATCCAATTTTAACGTCATGGATATTAAGTTCGAACAACAACCAAAAAAAAACATTTAATTATGTACAAAAACAAATTAATATTTACTGTATATATTTGTCTACTTTGCGTTATAATTGTACGCTTGTCTGTGACAATTGCATTTTTCACTTCCCATCCTATTGCGTAAGCGATACATATGGCATATATCGGGAACTAGTAATGTTGATATAGTCTCTAGTAAGGAAATTCGTGTCATTATAAGATATTAATTTTAGCCGATAATCGAATATTACATATAGTATCTCCAAATTAAAAATTTGCTTTTTGAATACATTTCACACGTATGAACCAGTTTACAATATTTTGGTTAATCTTATGGGTTTAAGAAAACGAATAAAAATCGATCCTGTAAATAATCTGTTATCAACATCACTAGCAAGAACGAGTGAGGGTCTCTGCTCTGCGTAAGTGTGTGCTCATGTGGCACTATATTATCTCCTACCTATTTCGTAGTCCCCAACAGTATTCGGAATAAAACTGTTGTTGAATCCGGTCAAACGGACATCATTATCATTATTAATAACATTTTTATACAGACGGAAGAATGACAAACGAATGTAGTTTACCTGTCGGCAAGTGAATACTGTAGCCCGTACACAGCTTTATATATTTTCCATTAAAGATCAAAATCCGGCGTCGTCGTCCTTGAGGACTAAGATGGAATTCCTCATTAGCAAGTAAAAGTGTCTTCGGTTAAATAGGAGATCTAAGTTGAACACTTAGACTCCAATTTTCACTAACAATAAAACCACAAGTATTTATAATATTGACTTGAACTTCAACAAGCATTGATATAAGCAAGCGTCTTTGAAAGCAACAACAAGTGACTTAACATTGGAACAAAATCAAATTCAGGCTTATGATACTACTTCATATACTTTCATGTTTAGCGTAATACCTTACCTTTTCATTTTGGTTCTAATGCCTTTTTTTAAATTCTACTGTTTTTATTTTATATAATTTACCAAACGCTACTAACATTTATGCATTTTGATACTTATTCGAGGATAGATGTAAATGTCTATGGGCCATAGAACCCACTTGCAATCAGATGGGCTGTGTGTTCATTTGCCACCCCTACTCTATTTAAAATATATGATTTCAAATAAATTCCCTCAAAATAATTTACTTTAGCGTGTATATATTTTAGCGTGTAGTAGATGTGTAGGAATATACACCACCCCATATCATCTCGTGGGTGGCGTAAGTGGCGACAGAGAGAAACAAATCAGGAGATGGGCAGCAGCGTCTTCTTAATCACGACTAAAAATAAAGAAATACCGTTGCCAACCCGCTTGCCAAGCGTGATAACTATGGCAAATATCTCCTTCATTAGGCAATCTATGCCGATGATCAGCAGTGGACTTTAATAGGCTAAATTTTAAATTTTATAGGTAACAGTAAAAATTATCTCCTATTTAAAATGGGAAAGATGTGAAATTATGAAATGAAACGGAAACACAAAGGCCGCCGGTGAGAGCCGTGCGTTAATTTGAAAAACATTTTATTTCCAAGTGTAGTTAAGGACAAAAAATTTGCTGCTTCTGCCAACTTCTATCCCCAGCCGGCGCGTAATAATGCAGCCGAGGGTATTACGATAATGCACCTACTCGCCGACAGGAGCGGCGCTTGAATAAAATTTAATAATTACTCGCAAATCCACCCGCCACATAGTTGGCGCGACTCGGTATAATGGCGAAAAAACTGTATCGCGCTTTTCGCGGGGGCGCCCCCCTCTCTCGCGAAATTTTTCGCTCACCCTTCGGCCGCGGCGTTCGTTTAGCGAGATTCGATCCCGCAATCAGGGGGGGTTTGTTTCAAGGGGGAATTTTTGGCCTACCCCTCCCCCCATACCATCGTAAATTGGAGCATATAATTTTTATTACGGACCTGTCGTATGAGCTCCCTCGCGTTAGAGTTATCAAAATGTACCGCTCGGGTAGTTGGACCTCATTGGAGCTTGTCTCCAGTAACACAACCCTCCAAAGCTATCAAATTGGATCGCGCTTTAGTCTGGAATTAGTAAACACATCGATTCAATCGCACTCGGATCACGTGCAAACTAAAAAAGAAATGAAACAAATGGACCTGAAATAGACGACAGGCCGTCACTTAAAAATTTGAATCGCTTCCATAGAACTAAAACCTAACCTAACACACATTAGATTTAAACTTAAAATCCAAAATCTCTTTCTGCTTAGTATTAATAATTAATATTTTCATTTGCTGAAGGCAAAGATACTCAATTAGTATGTAAAAAAAGAATTTAAAATAAATATTCTTACATATCTGCTGTGTACCTCTAATGACCCGTTTGTTTTGTTTTTTATTTAATTTATTCTGTTTGATAGGCCGGTATTTATTTTAAACCCGTGTTGCAAGTATGCAAGCCATAAGACTACTCATGATTTGTCCAGGTACTGACAGAATAAGCTAAGACTAAGTTTATTCTGGGTCGATCACCCTTGTCATGATGTAGCCAAATAATTGTTTTTTTTCTCTTTGTGTTGAATTCATTATAACTTTGAGAGCTAAATTATTGTCATACTCTAAAAAATATTAGTAAAAGTTATTTTAAGTATACACTATTGATAGGTTCCAATGCATATAGAATATTTAAAATTAAAGTCAATATTTTAATTAGTACTCGCCATCTAATAAATAATTTTCTTAGAAATAATTCACGACCAGTCGCATTAAATTATTACGAAAAAGAAACAAGTTTCTTTACTATTTCTTTAATTTAAAAAGTTAGAACATAAGAATACCCAGCGCAGTACTTATATGTACGTAATTTCTCCTTATTTTTCATAAATAATGTGGATGACAAAAGAACTTTTGGTAGGCTATAATGGACACACGATTGTACAGGGACACCTGTAACCATTTTCAAATACAAAAAGCTACCGAAGTGTTGTCACCTATTAAAATTAAGACGGAATGCCTGTAATAACTCTAAAAACTTGAAGATTAATACGAATAAAAAAAAACAAAATTTTATTGACTCAATAAACTAGACAAGTGGGTCCGAAAACGAAATCTATTTCACTTTCAACACGAAATAGAGAGACCGGATGAAAAACCCGATCGTTGATCGCGGTAGTCATTTTTTGTGTGTTTTTATTTGTTTTCTTTTTTTTCACACAGACCGCGATCTCTAAAATTTGCGAGCGGCGGCCAAAATATATTTTTCATTCATTTGTTTGTACGTGGAAAAAAGTACACTAAAATTCCCCACACTCTCACTTTTCGTGTCGTTCAAATAAAAATACGTCCATTTTTTAAATCCGCTCCGACATAGGGCATGTGAAATAGGTTTTCAAGGCCGTTCGTTTAAAAATAAAACTAAAAACACTATGAACCGAGACTGGTCGTTTTTATCGTTGTTCCAGAACGATAGTAAGAGAAAACATTATTAATCAGGGAAGTTTTTAAAAATAACGTATTTATTTAAAATAGATTATTAGAATTAAGTCACCTTGAGGGGTAGGCAGAGACTACGGTCTTCCATTTGACACGGTCCTGACACACCTCTATCGCCTTCTTTACATTCATATAGCTACGCATACATGCCTGTCGGTTAAGGGTACTCTTAATCTAGCCAATCTTCAATAAATCGCCAATTTGCTAAACTAGGTCTAGTGTGTCCCTGCCGACTCTGCCATAATAATACTATAACAAAAAGACATATGGTATTTGCTTTCCGTGTAAATGTGGCGTATCTTATACCCTGTAGAGCCATACTGTAGCTATTTATGTTCTAGCACGAATGAGTTGGCTCGCCCGGGGAAGAACCACGCTCTCACAGAATAACATCGTAAAATAGCTTAAAGCGGATGTGTTTCGTTTAGTGGATATTTGGTTATTTTTACTGGAAACGAATCCTCAGCGGTATCAACGCATCTGTATTTTGATTGTTCAAGGATATATGTGGATGTCTACGGGCCAAAGCTAGCACTTACTGTCATAGGTAGGCTATGTGCTCGTTCCCTATCACCTCGTTTTGCCTCATGGGAACACTTTTTTGTCTTTTGTCTTGAGTCTTAAGAGGCAACAGTGGGATATGCCAAAAAGTGAGTTGTCAGGAAGATGATATCCCACATCTTCTGGTCATCTGGACATCTACATTTAACCTCGATTAAGTATTAAGATGCAGATGCGTTGTCACCCCTGGAAGACTAAGATGGAATGCCTCGATTCCAGTAAAATGGGTCTCCGGTTCTCTACACTCAATACACGAAACACAACAGCATTAATGCGCTATTTTACGCTGGTATTCTGTGAGAGCGTGGTGCTTCCTCTGCCGAGACGACACATTATGCTGCAACCATAATAGCTGCAGCGTGGCTCTGCCAGGTATAAAAAACCCCATTGACACATACCATGCGATTATACGGCGCAGTAGATTCTATTACGTCGCTACTCGGCACGTTATTTATGTTAAGCAACGTGAATTGTTTTTAACTTGCAGTGCAATAATCCATTAGAAAAAACGTTCTTAAAACCCTATTAAAGTTTTAAATTTGTTTACATTTACAAAAATTTAAGCGAAACTGAGGTAACTTATAAAGTTCCCTTTCATAACTTTGGAATAATTCTCCTTTGTTTACAAATTCGTGACTTAAGCCTTGTGAAACGTGAACACAGTACACAGGTTTCAACAACTCGTAGCGAAAATCCCGAGGCACGTAGTCAGCTTGTCAAATCAGTTTTGGTTAGCATGGCAACACTGACGGGCAGGCAATGGGGCGGGGTTTTCGGCCTTCGTGAGTAACACATTTTCCTGTAACGTCCTTCAGACCGAATTTCAATCTCGGCGGCCAGTCCCAGCGTACACTAGCCGTCTACGCAAGTCAAGATTATAGTGCCCGAGTGTATGTGCAAGAATCTCGCACACTCCCTCACACTCATAGTCCGATAAAACGGTGATCCGACACGACCAGATAGATATCAGGCACAGGACCTAAGGACATATCTTACTGGATGCAGGTGTGACACACCGTCAACTTCCTGACTCCGGGCTGCTATTGACAATTTCTTGACAGTAAAACCCAATAACTGGTTTTGACCCGACCCGGGAATCGAACCCGGGATCTCATGTCAATGTGGTATGTTCCTATATTAGTGTCCTGATTAGCGGTGTACCGGGAGACCTATGTTCAGCTGTGTGTATGTCACATACATGTTACGTATACATGTACATGTATGTTACATATATATGTTACGCTGTCGAACTTAAAGTTTTGAGGTTCGAATCCCGGGTGTTGCCAATATCGGTTATTGAAAGAAAGAAAGAAAGAAATTTATTGCAAGTATTATATAAAACTTATTGGGTTTTTCTGTCAGGGATCGCTCATTATCAGCCAAGAGTCAGGAAGTTGGCGGTGTTTCTAATCTGTTTTCTCACTTGTCGTCCCATCAGACTACGAAAGTGAGTGCACCTGTGCTTGCGCATACACTTGAGCACTAAAATGCTGTCCTGCACAGATAGGTAATCTTGGTTGAGCCTGGCCACCGTGACCGAAATTGGGTCTGAAGTACATTATTTTTTTATAGAATAAGTGTGACAAACGAGCGTATAGTCTATCTGATGGTAAGTGGATGCTGTGGCCCATAGACATCTACATTTATCCTCGACTAAGAATCAAAACTCAGATGCGTTGTCACCCCTGAGGACTAAGATGGAATGCCTCTTCCAGTAAAAAAGGATCTCCGGATCTCTATACTCACCATATAAAACACAGCAGTATTAAGCCGCTATTTTACGCTGGTATTCTGTAAGAGCACGGTCCTTCCCCGGTCGAGCCGACCCATTCGTGCTACAACCATAATATAGCTGCAGCGTGGCTCTACCGCGTATATGTACATAAGTATGTTACGCGATATCTTTATCTTTCTCAAGGCTAAGTATTGTTCAATAAATTTTGAAGAAAAAATTCCACCCCTGAAGATGGAAAATTGAAATGTGGAATGTTTACGATTTTCTAGTTGTTACCTTGAGGCTATATGATATTGCAAAGTCCGCTCAAAAAGGTCGAATATTAAAACTTTAAAACAAGTAGAAACTAATTTCAAAATAACTAAAAAGAATGGAATAATTTCCACATACTTAAATAGCTTGTGAAATCCGTATTAGCACACAGTGTGCCGAAGAATTAAAACATCAACTTCGGAAGTAAACTAAATTACATGTAAATTATTTTATTACTTTTAGTTTCGGTAGTCAGTTCCTTTAAACCTCTTTATTGAAGTTAAATTGGTTTCATTTATTTACATAACATTCGTAGTTTCTGAGAAGGTTTTAGGGCAAGGAATTGTACGCCGCGTTGCCCCAATGTGTGTTGACGAACTTCACGTGCCTTCGAAATATTTTTTTCTTATTTCTCAGACATACAGGTTTCGTTCACCACTGACCACGTGATAAATCAACATTTAAAATTGCAATTAACAATTTCATTGGTGACGGCGGAGATCGAACCCGGGTTGCTCGCGTAATATGAAATTTACAGCGAGCGCTAACCATCTGAGCTACCATGGCTTTCATAACAAACAATATTAATACAGTGTAGTGGAGGTGTAAGATTATATCATACCGGGCGTAGTCATGGTGTCGTAAGAGGCGACTGAGGGAAACTGAAATAGGAAATGGACAGCAGCGTTTTCTTACTAACGACTTAAAATAAAAAAAAGTGCGATTATATCCCCCCCCCCCTCATTAAGCAATTTATGAATGAGGCCTATTTCAGCAGTGGACTTTAAGCTGGAACAGTAACGCTATATACAATATTTATTACGTAATTTATTGTTAGTATATAAAACTGACATAAATAATGTAACAATAATAATTATAGTTAATAATTTCATGAATAATAAATTAATAATAATTTAATAAAAATGATGACATTATTTATTGAATCTATATAACTGTTAAAGATATTGAATATTTAATTAACATATTAAGACAATATTGTACACATGAAATGGGTAAGTATGGAGCATAAATGTACACAACATATTTTTAAGATCTTTGTTTATTTTACCAGTAGTCATGTAATAAATATTTTTGATTTGATTTGATACGAATGGTAGAATAACTCAAACTTATTTAGAGAGGGAATATCAATCCATACAAGTTAAGGGTAGCTATCGCCTAAATTCCGCCTGATAAAATGAAATTTATTATTACGAAATTTTAAAGATCTAGATCGTTTCAATGAGCTATAATGACGGGATGATAAATGAGTAAGTACATCGATAGTGTGCAAATAGGTGTAAGTAATCACGGCATAGTAGCGATATAGAATATCTACTCCCATATCATCCCGTGGGTGTTTTAAGAGGCCACAGATGGAATCAAAACAGGAGATAAGCAGAAGCGTCTTCCTAATAACTAAGCTGCGGTTGCCAACCCGTCAAACAAAAAAGCTGCGGTTGACAACCCGTCAAACAAAAAAGCTACGGTTGTCAACCCGTCAAACAAAAAGCTGCGGTTGTCAACCCGTCAAACAGGGCATTTACAGCAAATACGATTATTTATTTCCCTATGAGAGAAATCTATGTGGGAGGCTTACGTTCACCAGTAGACTTTTGATGGGCTGTAGCATTAACGATATTTAAGAAGGATTTATTATAAACAATATAAGCAGTAGTTCTCGATAAGTAAATTGTGAAGTCAGTCAAGACGCGGCATCGTCTTTAAATCCAAGCCAAATCAATTAAGTTAAAGATATAAGCATAAAATCGTATGCAATAAATAGCTTTAAAGACTCCATATAAAAATCTTCCCCTATGATGCTGTCAATATCTCAACACATTACTTTAGCGTAATGACTTCCGTTGTAATATCTACAAAATTTTCTTATTCTAAGTTACCAATATATGCGCACATTAAAGCGTACTTGTGTGGAGTAACCCCCTAAATTATTTCGACGTATGCAAATTTGTACTCACCTACAGATGTTGACACAGAGTACACAGGACAGATGGGTGTTCTTTTTATTTATGAACGTTTAGTAATCTGCCTACATTGCAAACGATGTCAATAAAATTTGAAACGATAACTACTAAATCTTTGACGGTTAATACGGTAGAGCAGTGTCTTTATGTTCGTTAGAAACCTCTGTACGGAACACATCTGTGGATGACTTTGGTCTTGATTCAAATCGGTCCAACAGATTTTGTGTTTAATAAATGAACGAACTAACCGAATTTTACATTTTATAATATGTTCTATTTACTAATGCAGTTTTTGAATACTTTCAAAGTATTTTAGGTGTAAAAATTTCGTAGTACTAATAATTTCCTATTTAATATATCAAGATTGCCTTTTTTGTTTTTAGTTTCTACCGAGAAATGTGTAGTGTGGACTTCTTGGTGCATTATTTATTTGTTAATTAGCCTTCATTGTCTACTTTACTTTATTTATCAGCCTATTATGATCTACCGCTGCAGATTAAGAGAGAGAATGCCTCTCACATTATTGAAATAATGGCAGGGATTTTCACCATGTCACTCTTGATTTAACGATCGCAATACGAAACCCTTCGACGCCGCTCCCCATTACTGGTGTGAGTACTTTTCATACTCATCACCTTTTACGAGACTCACTCCACATACGGCAACTTCATTTTTCCATTATCCATCCAATAGAGCTTACAAAAGTCCACCGCTGAACATGAGCTCACAGATGACCTCACAATGCGGTTGGCAACTGCAGTTTTTATAATTTTGAGTTGTTATTAGGAATGCGCTTGCTGCCCATCTCCTGGCTTGTCTCCGTTTCTCACCTCTTACGAAAGCCACGGGACGATACGGGAGTATATGGATATTCTTACACCGCCATTACACGGTCATTGTTCATTAAGCCCTTTTGTCATCTAAAGAAATATCTATCATCTAAGAATACTCATTTTTGAAAAACGCTTGTATGAAGGTGAAAAGGCAGAAATCCATCCGTTTTTTACATAATCTATGTGAACACACCTAGCAATGCGAGTCTTCCAAAAAACAGAGCGGCGCAGTTGTAAAATTGTCTAACTACCCACCCCCCGCGCGCACTCATTACAGCGCGTGCGTGTGTCGCACGCGATGTAGAGTTAGACGAATAGCTCTTAACATTTGTCTTAAGTATTATTTCTTTCCGAAACGAATAGGTTACGTTTTCGCCTTAAAATAACCATTTGCAAAAATAAGTCATAAATTTTATTATTGTACGAGTAATAGTGTAATAAATTATTATATCATATTAATCGAATTTTCTGCTTTCGTAGTCTTAAGACATGATCGGATTTTAGTTTTAAGTTATATTATTGTTTTTAAATATACAAGTTGGATGGTTGTTTCACAAAAAGAAACTATGACGAATATGAATTTATTCCTGACAGTTCATACGTAAGGTGTAAATAAAATAGATTTTAAATTGACATGCATATCATCTAGCCTATTTTTTGAGATATTTCCGCAATCTTTAGTTTTAAGATAATTATTATCTAATGTACCACACGCGAAGAAACGCCATACGTCATAGAAATTAGTAAATAATAAAATAAGTTTCAAATTTCTTTAATATATTGCGTTTTTATAGTGGTATTTTTATTTAAAAAATAAAATTGTAAGTTCTAAGGTTGTCAAAAATATAATTTGTATGAATTAAATATTAACTTAGAACATTTTATTACTGTATAATCTTATATTTAAAAATTCCCAACGTGAAATCTTGAGACTTGTACATTCTAACCTAAGCCAATGTGAACACAGAAGCCGTACCGCGGCTCAGATCGCGATACTAAAGCGTGTTCATCTCTTTCTAGTTTTGAAAAACCTTCCCACCACCACCTTCTCACTCCCCCACATACCCCAACTCCCCACCCCTATCTCCTAATTCCTTACATATTTAAATTCCACTTTCAACGTTCGTTGGAGTCTTCATATTGTCTCCATATGGGTTTCCGCATATTTTTGTATTTCGTTGGTTTTTGTTCAACTGGAATATTGTTATTCAAAACGAATGACACGGGTTGGATGATTGACTTGAATTTTATAATTTATATACAAACCCAGTACGATAGTTCGTAGTGACACCTATGGGAAAATATCGAAACAAATGCGTATGTAGTATTTAAAGGACATATAAAACCCTACCGTACAGTAGCATGGGCGATTTTTTTCTAGACCTGGAAGATATAATGTCACTTACAAATACCTCGCCGGTAATGACAATAAATTCAGTGGATAGAGGTAACATGCATTAAAGCTTCCAAGCTGTTTCCTAAATGAAATTTTTGTAAGTAGTTTGAGTAAGTTTTATAAGTACTTAAGTAGTTAGTTTTGTAAAAAAAGTCCAGCTGGGTTTCATGCTCGTTCTTAAGGCAAAGGTTTTTTCCGAACCAGTGGTAAAAAAACAATATTTTCGATAAGAATTACTTGTACTCTAATATTTTTTTTATTATAGTCTATTAAATGAATAAAAAAATGCCTTATCGAAGAAGTAACGTAAAAAGAAACTTAGCAGTAATATCATATTATTAGCCGACTGTATGTTTTTTTTGTATATATGACACGATATCTTCGTCATTTGTGAACCGATTTTGAATTTTTATTGAATAGGATATACTTCAGGTGTATTCTATATAATTCCACTCCCAATGGCGGTTAAATAAGATAGTGTTATGAAGGCCCCGACTTCAGAATATGAAATTATTTTATTCCTTTTAGTACTTTGAATTGGGCTTTTTAAAAGCTTTTTTTTGTATTTCTTTATAGCCAAATATAATAAATTAGTTAATAAGAACCAAAAGGGGGAAGACCTACATTTAACATACAAAATGATTCTTTTTTCTTCTTTCTTTTTTATGGGCCCGGAAATCTTCAATAAAAAGAAATTATTTGAATATGGGCTTCCTCCACTGCATCGTCCCATTTGCCTTCATCGTGACACTTTGCAGACGAATTGACTGCCGCAGTGCTAGTACCGGATGTATCGCAGCTTTGACGCAGCTGTCCGTTATCGGTCTGGATATTTTGAATAATTCCATCCACCCAGATGTAGGCTATAAAAGTCCACAGACTGAACATAGGCCTCGCTCATAGGGGATTTCGCCATAGTTGCCACGCTTGGCAGGCGATTTCGCATCCCCAACGTTACCAATGATAAAATTTAACACCATAAGGTAAAATTTTAAGTGCTGATTCACTATACGCTCGGTATCACTAGTGTCGTAGAAAACATGAGTAAACCTGCATCCTATCACAGAAATTTAAAAAAAATACGGCATATGAATTACGCCAACGCGAATTGAGGCAGCGCATCGGACATTTTCCTTGCTCATGAACCATCTCAAATATGATTGGGTTTTAGTAGGTTTTATAACTGTATACCCTCCTGATATGAGAATGAGGTTGTGGCAATAAGTATCTATGAAAAACCCCTCAAAACGCTGAATTCACGTTCTGGTTGGCAAGCGAAGGCTTTTATTGTGTTGAGTTGTATGAAGAAGACGCCTGCCCGTCACCTATTTCAGTTTCCCTGTGTTGCCATTTACTACACTAACGGGGCGATATGGGGTCGTAGAGATTCTTACACTGCAACTATACGGTCAATAATAATTAATAATTCCTTTAATTTTCAATAACTAACAATAAAATAAACTTTATTTTCGGCCTGTTTCCTTTCACTCCTGTAAAGATAACATATTTTTCAAATCACTGATTTGTTAGGTTAGTAGCCATAAGCGCAATGCTGATCTCAGGACGCCTGATCTCTTTCCATCTGTCACAAACGAGCACACAGTCCACCTGATGGCAAGTGGATCCTGTGCTCCATAGACATCTACATCTATCCTCGATTTCGAATCGAAACGCAGATGCGTTGTCACCCCTGAGTACTAATATGAAATGTCTCGTTTCCAAAAAAAAGGTCTCCGGATCTCTACACTCATCACACGAAATACAGCAGTATTAAGCTGCTATTTTACGTTAGTATTCTGTGAGCACGTAGTCCTTCCCCGGTCGAGCCGATCCATTCGTGCTACAACCATAGTATAGCAGCAGCGTGGCTCTACCACGTATAAAATGTACCTAAACGAAACAATACATAGCGAATAAAAATTGTCACCTAAAGAAAACAGACTTAAAACAAAATATTCTAGTGTAATGGAAATATATTTTTAACAAAAGGCTGTAAACAGTCGATTGAACGTTTACTCAGGCTGTCTCTTTCAAGTCGAGTTCATCTAAATTACAGATTCAACAAAAGAAAAACTTAATCTATTCGTAGCTTTAACTTCATGAAACTTCACTGAAATATTTTATTGTTGGTTTGCACCTTTATAGGTAACGTAGCTCATCTGCTGACTTCTTTATTTTTTTTTCGTTATTATAAAAACCGTTGAGTCCACATGAGGATTATCTCCGGTATCGTATAGTCGGTTTACAAACATAAATTGCAAGTACGAACAACCACACCAGAACAATTATTCACAGGGCATAAAAATAACTGTTTTGTGTTGGTTTCAAACCCGTGGCCCCCAGCGCCGCAATTCATTGCTAAGTTTCTGGCCTAAAATATATGCCGGTATAACTATCTCATATATGCGTAAATATGTTTACCACATGTTTCTCACTGAAGGAAAATGTCACGAGGAAACCTTTTAAAGGCATATGAAGTCTGCCAACGCATACTGGTACAACGCTGGGGACACTTCAACCTGGTAGAGCCATGTTATGATTGCAGCTATGTTATGATTGCAGCTATGTTATGGTTGTAGCACGAATAGGTCGGCTCGACCGGGGTAAGAACACGCTCTTACAGTTTACCAGCGTAAAACAGCAGCTGCTATGTTTCGTATGGTGAGTGTAGAGAACCGGAGACCCTTTTAACTCTTCTATCTTAGTTCTCAGAAGTAGCAACGCATTTACATTTTAATTCTTAAACGAGAGTAGATGTAGATATCTATAGGCCACAGCAACCACTTACCATCAGGTTGACTGTGTGCTCATTTGTCGTTCTTATTTAATATGTTTTTTTATAGAAGAGGGGGCAAACGAGCATACGGATCACTCGATGTTAAATGACTACCGACGCCCATGTAAATATAAAATAAAAACACAAACTTCCTTGCCCTAAAGCCCTCCCATAAATAAGATGTCTATGACCAACAGTAGAACAAATATCATCATAGCAACCTTTCAAAGTCCACCGCGGTATATAGATCTTGATTGTCTGATACGAAAAATATTTCCTATGGTAGTCACGCAATCGTACGTTATTATATATGTTGTTCAATGATTCGCGAAATATATGAAGTACTTTAATTTTTTATAGAATAAATATGACAAACAAACACTCCACTCGTAAGTGGTCGCTGCGGCCATTAGCCATCGAAATTTATCCTCAAATAAGAATCAAAATGTTTTTACAATTTTACTAATTATTCGGTTTGTTCGATCTCCAATCGATAATTTCTAATTATTTGGTCCTGACAATATTTTATTTCTTGGAATGTCTTTGCTGTTGAACAAAAAAATAGATGTTCCATTATACACGACAGAGAGAGCAAATAGCTCTGATAGTGAGCCGACTTTGCGACGAACACCGAGTGCAGACCGAGTGATTCGGTGATGCGATACATTTTTAGAGCGGGTTAGCGAGAGATAAATCGATTCACATCAAGTGATGTAACTCATTTGCATCTTTGGTTCGCGAACTACCCATGTCTATCACCAAACGACAAATTATATGTGTACACACACTATGTTCATGGTATGTCTGAATTATTATGCATCTGTTCAAATAACACAATGTCAAGTCTATTAGAACTGGCAACACCTGTATCAATTTAGACGAAAGAATATTTGAGTGTGACGTCATACGTACATTTTTAGATGTAACATCTATTGGTGTTTCATTTGAATGTAGTAATTCCTCTTTCAATAGGCGATGTGGTGTACCTAGTGGAAATTCTTACACTGCCAGTACTCGGTTGACGGTGGATATCGTCAGAGGCGACAGAAGGAAACAAACCAGGAGATATGCAGCAGCGACATCCTTATATTAAAAAAAATACTAGTAACGCAATTAACCTTGCTAATACCCTCATTAACCACTCTGAGTAAGCTTATATATGCTTGGGTTAAGAGTTCACCTCAGTATCTAGTCGAATGGTGGATTCGAACCTATGATTTTCCAGTCCGAGCTGTACTATTAGGTTACTGTCGCTTAAATAACATTGTTATTATCTATAGTATATAATAACAACATTTTTTATACAATAAAGATGACAAACTGCATACAGTCCACCCGATTGTAAGTGGATGCTGTGGCCTATAGACATCTACATTTATCCTCGATTGAGAATCAAAATACAGATACGTTGTCTAGTTAAAAGGTCCTGAATGTAAAACTAATGTTGCCAATACGTCAAACATGGTAACTATGGCAAATATCCCCGCTATATGGCAATCTATAGGCAGGTCTGAATTCCGCAGTGGACTAAAATACCGTTAAAGCCTATTAAGTTCACTGTTGAACGTAAGCCTCCCCGTTCCCCCATATATTGTTTCAATGAGAGGGATGTTTGCTATAGTTGCCACGCTTAGCAGGCGGGATGGCAGCCGCAGTTTTTTTTAGTTTTAGTCGTTATTAGGAAGACGCTGCTGCCATCTCCTGGTTCGTTTCCCTCTGTCGCGTCTTACGACACCCACGGGATGATATGGGGCTGTGGGTATTCTTACACCGCCATAACATAGTCAATTTTATTTATTTTACTAACTTTTGATCATAACAAAATCTTATGTTATTAAGTATTATGTTAGTAAGTAGTATTTTTTAAATTTACATTCTTTATTGTTGCATATCCGAAATGGGTAAACTGTTGAGCCTAAAACTATACGTTTTTGTATTAAGATCGTATTGTACACAGTTATGCAATAAATGTATGTTTATCTTTATTTTTATTTATATTGACAAGCGAGATCACTTAGCACCACGAAGAAACCAGTTTATTTTATCGTAGGTCTGTTCTCGCTCATCAATGTTTCAGCAATAATTATGAAACCACTAATATTAAAACAAAGAATCAAAAGAATCTTTACAACATTCAATACAAAGACATTGGACTAATTGTTTTTTTTTTTCTTACAGATTTAATTTCTCCGTCGACTTTGGCATATTAGGTAAGTTGTTATAACCTAAGTTCTTAACGTAACCGTAAACTTTAATTATTCTTGTTTTTTCATATAGAATAAGGTGACAATCGAATCCACCTGAAAATAAGATGTCGTAGCTCATAGATACGTATATATTCTCGATTAAGAATCAAAATGCGGATTTAATCAGCCTTGCGGACTGAGATGAAATGATGCCATTTTGCCAGTAATGCCCGATCCCTATATTGGAGAAAGGTTTCGTTCTCCGTAACGATCCCTTTTATTACAGATTTTCATTTCATTTAAAAGTTAAAGATAAGGTTACAGCCTATATACGTCCCACAGCTGGGCACAAGCCTCCTCTCATTTCTGAGAGGGTTTTAGGGCAAGGAAGTGTCCATCGCGCTGCCCCAATGCGTGTTGGCGAACTTCACGCCTCCGAAATAATTTTTTTTCTCAGATACGCAGGTTTCTTCACGATGTTTACCTTCACCGCCGAGCACGTGATAAATCAACACTTAAAACTGCAATTAGCAATTTCATTTATGCCGAAGGGGATCGAACCCGGATTGCTCGCGTAATGTGACTTTACAGCGAGTGCTAACCATCTGAGCTACCACGACTCCATGGATTTCATTTAAAATGAAAAAAAAACTTAAACGATTCTTAAAAACTTGAAATATTATTTTGTTTTATAAAAAGGACTTGCACTGCATTTAATGCGAAACAACTCTATAAAGAATACGAAGCGTTTTTAAATATGAAACCCGCCATAAGTCTTCAATTCTCATCACTCGCCACACAAAACAAAGCGTCATAATGTAAACCTATTAAATACGTATTAAAATAGTATAATAATGGCATAAAGAGACTATTAAACTTAATTAATATAAAATAATCATTATACTTATATTTCATTTTATACATGGTGGCTGCAGCTATACTATGGTTGTGGCATAAATGTGTTGGCTCGACAGTGGAGGGATCACGCTTTTACATAATATCAGCGTAAAAACAGTGGCTTAGCGCTGCTGTATTCTGTATTTCGTATGGTGATCAGAACCGGAGAGAACCGGAGACCCTTTTTACTAGATATGAGGCATTCCTTTTTACTAGATAGATGTCCATGGACCACAATATCCACTCACCGTCAAGTGGACTGTATGCTCGTTTGTCACCCTTATCCTATAAAAAAAAATTTGAACTTAATGTTTACAAAAATTTGTTGTCCGGCAAAATGCGACAAATTAAAAACATAGTGTAATCTTCCAATAGGACCAGCAATCAATTAAAGGCCAAAGGTTAGCGCTGGATTACGTTTTAATAAAACTGAATTTTCGCTATTGTGTGTATCGGCTTAAAACCGTCATATGATATCGACATAATAAGTATAAAATAATATTCCTATTGTGGGGGTGGGGGGTGGCACACCGCGGTCGCTATAATAAATTCATTTGCTAGTTTTTCCAATAATTCCCCGATTGGTGGAAAAATGACTGCTCTTCATATCCAATGCATTTATCTCTTTTTATCGATGACTAGCTACCGCCGACGGTTTTACTTGCACTCCCGCTAATATACAACATATTAGGTCTTTATCGAAGTGTCGAAGTGCTGAAGTGTTTGTACAGTAGGGCTACAATGGCTATCCCAGTAAAGAACCAGAATACAAAAACCTATCTTTCTGCAAATAAGCCGTTAAGTATTGTACTGTTTCTACCACTTTAAGACAAAGGGACTGTGACAACACTAGACTTAACGACATCTTATAATTGAAGCGTTTGAATATTTGACCAAAGAGATTTTATTTAAGGTATATTATTATACGTTACAAAACATGTTTTTTCTTCGGGTTTGTTTTTTCTGCATTATCTCTATATTTATAACCATTGGACTCTTAAAGAAATGTGTATACTGTATATAGTATAATGCTTAACGATTTTTGAATACGAGTTCTGACGTAGAAACAATACGTCTTATATGGCAATATCAATGACATATACGGAGCTAGCACTACTGGCGAGAGAACTGTGGATTATGTGAAACTCTATGAGGTTTTTATCATAGAGATGTCACTGGGGAATATAACAATCTCAATTTCGTCTTTATAAGTTACATTAAAAATTAATTCTCTTAGAGCTGGAATTTCTCTCAAAAGTAACATGGATGAGATCTGGATGCTTGGCGGTCCACTACCGTACGTTTTACTAGGAGTTTTCTTCCTCGTACAACTTCTCTGTGTAATTGTTTACCACCGGCGGCTTTTCTGGACCGATTCGACTTAGGGACCTTCAAGAATAGAGCTTACTCCTTTCTAAAGGGCCGGCAACGCACTTGCAATTCCCCGGTGTTGCGGTTGTTTATGCGCGGCGGTAGTCACTTACCATCAGGTGAACCGCATGCTCGTTTGCCCCCTCTACTATAAAGAAAACATGTGACCACTCCTGAAGTATAATATAAGTTCCGTTCACAATTATCGAGGGCATCGTGTATCCGGTACCTACAAGTACCAAAATAACTTGATTTTCCAGAAAACTTCTCTTTGTTTCTTTTTCATATTCTTTGGTCAAAATTTCAGCTCTCTAACTGATCGAAATGTTAGCTTAAAATCAATTACTAAATTCGACTCGAACAGACGATAGCAGATATACACGAAAGCGAGGTCGTAAAAAAACACAACAGTCAAATTGTTAGCCTTCTCTGTTTTCCAGTTGGTTCGAAAAAGATACAACAGACATTCCTGCAGTGCATCTACGTTTTTTAATCGCTTAAAAAAATTAAAGACTTTTTATTTAGAAAATTTTTTATAGTTAATCTTGCTACATACAGATGTTTTCACATTTTCATTTAACGGGAAAAACGTGAAAGAAAAAACTCTTCAAATTGCAATTAAGTTTTTATGATCCTAGCAAATGTGTCCAAACACGAGTTGATCGCGAATCTTATTACTTTAAAGTTTTGTATGAAATCATGTTTTTAGATAATAATTTACTTTCTTGATTTATTTATATAAGTATCATATTAATTCATTACAACCCATTAATAGATTTTTATTCAGCTTCCCTCTACTGCCTCATTGGTTGGATATTTGCTACAGATGCCCCACTTGACATGTGGGTTTTTTATTCGTCAGTTGCTATTAGAAACACCAATACCAAACGTGTCACGGACTCTCCGTAGACCGCATAACGTACTTATAGAACTTATACGCTCGCTCGATCGCGTCAACCCAACCGCTGAAGGCATATCAAACACTGACGCTATACTCACACCAAATGGAACAAACACCAGTAAGATAACGTATGGAGCACGTTGCACCCGTAGGCGGGTACGGCGCGTTCCAGCACACATACCGCATACACACCGTACACCCGCATACCTGGATGGTGAGAACATCGACCGACACGAGTTGAGCAGTCGGATGCGAGGTTCACACTCCCCCACTCGGACAGCGGTTAAATAGCTCAAGAACCACGTCACAGGCGACGTGATGATTGGTAACAATACCAAATTATAAACCATCATCATCATCATCCTTATCACCATTGCCTTTCTTGGGCTGACCTCCTGGCCACTGACTCAGGGCTCGTGGGTTTTCAGACCTGAGTCAGCCAGATTCGACTGTAAGAGCCGTATAGGCTAACAGCGCCAATATCACAGAAAATGGATGGATATTAGAAAGACGATGCTGAAAGTCCCTCTCTCAGCACCGGCCTTCAAAAGGTTGACTCGACAACTTCATGACGATAACGATGACCATGATGATGATTACGATTTTATACATATGCTAGTATGTAACTAATGAATGAATGAATTAATTGAATCTAGAACTTATTTTTTATTAGACTAAGGGTGACAAACAAGCACACAGTCTAAATGATGGTAAGTGGATGCTGAGACTCATTTTTTATTTTTTATTTTGATTAGTTCATACGGAGAAGGACCACACTCTTAAAGATTACTATCGTAAAATAGAAGCGTAAAACTGATGTGTTTCCTATGGTGAGTGAGGAGAACCGTGGACGCCTGTTAGTGGTAAAGAGGCATCCCAGCTTGGTCCAGTTATAACACATCTGCATTTTGATTCCTAATTGAAATTAGATATAGGTGTCTATCGATCAAATTTATTAGTCGTTTGGCAACCATTATTCCGATATAAAAATGTAAATAATTTATTAGCCAAGATCGTGTTTTAAATTAAAAATCTTACCTAGTTTAAAGTGCACCTCACGCCTTCCCTTAATCGAGTGAACTGTCCCCGTCACCACTATTCCAGCAGCATTAATTCCAACACAATAATACTTGGAAAGATACGCCACCTTAGCTCGTCACTCTTTAGACTCTACGCAGTCTGCCTTTTTGTATAGTGATCGTAATCATGTATTCAAGGGTCAAACAAATCAGCATAACCACATATGCAGTAGCATCTCTGATTCAAAAAGTTGGTGGTTTTTCACTTCTGTGCCTCGAAAACCATGTAAAGCCTTAGTGACACCTGATCTCTCTCCGATTGTGTCGGTTTTTCGTCAGATTGGCCTGTGAGACTAAGAGAAAAGAGAGTGCACCTGTACATGTGCACACACTCGTGCACTATAAACCTTAAAGTTTTCTCGGCGAGTCTCGACGGAGACTAAACATCTGCTTAATTTCTGTCAAGACCGATGGCAGAACCGAAATTAGTTCTGGAGGACATAAAAATATATTCCGCCCCGAAATTCATTTCGAGTTCTCTAAAATTTTGAGTAGCCAAGTATTCTTTTCAAGAAGTTACATAAACGTAATGCATATTCTAAAGCTAATAAAGATGACTTCATACTTTAAATGAAATCGAGAGAGTGTGCTATTTAAGCTACGCCACACGAAGCGTAGCGAAGCGCTACGGCTACGAGAATTTCTGCAAATTTTATTCGACAACTATGTGACTTAAATATGGAAACTAATGATTAGTTTTTATTAATAAATAAAGGTGAATATCGAGTATATAGGTCATCTCATGGGATGATCACTTTTGTGTAACATTTTGATGCAATTTGATTGAAGATCACGTGATCCCGGGTCCGAAGCCCGAGTCGGACCGAAATTAAGGTTTTTCCGTCAAGAAATCTTCTGTAGCAGCAGTAGAGTTATGGAGTTGGCGGTGGTACATCCCGTACCTCGGAAAGCACGTAAAGCCGTAGCTCCTGCGCCCGATCTATGAGAGGGAGGGACTAGAGAGTGCACCTGTGCTTGCACATACACTTGGGCACTATAATCCCGTCCTGCCCATGTGGCTAATTTCCGTTGAACTGGCCGCCGTAACCTAAATTCAACTTGGAAGATATTATTATTACTATTACTTTCAGTGAAGATTATGAAAACAGACTGATTATAGATAACTAGATCTTTACATTTCACCACAAGTGAACCTAGTAATTATTGCAAAAGTAAGCTATAAGAGCAATTTATAACTTAGACCCGAACAAATCTCTTCGAGAAAATTTAAAGGGAAAGTATATTAACTTTGGTCTCTCGATATATTAACGAAATTTTAATTTATGTACACAAAAACAAGAACAGTTTTATTAAAAATAGTCATGAATATTCTGTTTACTAGTAACAAGCACAAGTTATGCCAGTTACTCGACCCAAAGAGTCAGTAATTCCTTCATGGCGTTATGTATACGTTTTCACAAAAAAAAATTGACAAAAGTTTGACACAACAAAGTTCAAAAACTTTATTAAACTAAGTTTGTATAAAAAGGGTTATTATAATTTTAAAGAATTTATGGATGATAATAGCCCCTGGGAACCAAGCCATTTCTAATTTGTCCCAGGTCAGAGGTGTTTTTCCGAACCAGTGATAAAAGTAAAAAATGACGTTCAATAAGAATTACATGTAATCAGTATTGAATAAAAATTATTCCATTTTATTCTACTGAGGCTATAAAACATCTCATTATTGTCATAATCATCACGATAAGCTCTACATAACATAGGTTTCCCTTATATATTGCTCTAAAGGTCCATCCTGCGTCCATCGACGCCCTGCGTATTTCATTAGGTCGTCGCTTAATCAAGGGTGAGGGATTGTTCTCTAACGGTAGCATTGGGCTGGCCTATTGAGAATTTTCGAGAATGGTTTAGACTCATAATTGGACCTGGAAGGTGGCAGTGCTGTCGAGATCCAGACATCACCAGTGCGAAGTTGGGACTGATCGCTATTTATTATAAATATGAAAAATGTTCATAAATTCTTCCCCTGTATTTAAACGCACGGCAGATGTTTTTATTCCACAGTGCTTTTATTCTATTCTTCTCGTCTGTGATATTTAACGTCCCCCGGAAGCACTGAAAATCTTTTCATTTACCGTCAAACTTGGGACTATTACGATTCTCACCCGAGATTAAATTTCAAGTATAAATTCCTAACTGATTTATATCCATCCGTGTGTTTTTAATTTTTGTAAATATTACAGCATCCGAACACACATTTGTTAGTTAACAAATATGTATTTGAAGTTATATTACACGGTTAGGAGGGATGTCTCATAAAGGGCGGGGGGGGGGGGATATTTGATATAGTTGTTACTCTTGGTCAGGAACTCGGGGCCATTTCTTTTCTTTGGTTCCTCATGGTGCGAAATATGGGGTAGTATATTTAACGCCGCTCCCACGGCGAGAAACCGAGTTTATGCTATCAGCTTGTCGCTCATTTAGCACCACCCGGGGGACACGTGTAGGGTGGGCCAAGGATTAGGTGGTCACAGGCTACGGACGCGAGCGACTTATCCCTTGACTTGAGCAGGGATGGAAGATGTGATAAGGATATAGAACGACGAGTAACTGCAGGCAATAGAGTAACTAGAGCCCTACACTCTATTGTG
>DWHP01000093.1:0-25316 GCA_018247895.1 Parnassius honrathi
ATATATGTGTGTGTGTATATTACATATAACTTTAATTGAATATAAAATTATTTTATTCTATTTCAATGTCTGTTTCAGTGCTTCTACTGAAGATTTACTAAGCAATTCGAAAAAAAATATGCTTTTGTAACATAAATCAAATTACTCGTCTGTATCATGACAATGACGACAGTAATGGTGAAAATGAAGTACAAATTATTCGTGATTTACAAAAAATACACGTGTACTTATAAAATCTAAGTCTTATGACAATGATTCCATGATATTTATCCATAATAATGATCTAAAATTACCGCTTCGAACAATAAGTAGACATAAACATGTGATCTAACATAATGCCGTGGAGATTGTCTAATTTATAACTGCACACCTTTTTTCTCGTAATTTTGGTAGATTTTGTCGCATTAACCATATGTTTGTGTAAAAAATGACATCAGTGGCTAACTCATCTGTCAACGCTCAGCTTAAACCGAAATTTGAACAGTAGCTATTTTTTGACGTATGAAACTTTTTAATTTACGGGCGATTGACTTAGAAATACTGCAGTACTTTGTAAATAAAATACATGCGTGTTAATGCTATTTTGCGATTTTTTAAAACTACCCCTTACGGGGGCATAGAAGGTATCCAATTTCATATGGATAAATATTAATATTTATTTTTTCTAAAACTGGTTCAAATACTCTTTAATAAATGTAATATAGGATATATTTTTGATGTTATGACGAGACTTTAAAGTTTGTACGAAAAATATTATAGTAGGATGATATCCTCTCAGAAACTATTTGGGAAAATTCAAACCCTAAGAGGTTGAAATAGGGCTGTTACAATTAAAATGAAACTTACTGAATATTTTCTGTAAATAATAATATTAATAATATTTTGCAATTTTTCAAAATAACTCCTTGCAGATGGCCCGGGCTTTACCTTTTCAAAATCAGTTCGTAATGCATCTATCGAAATCGCGCCAGAAAAAAAATCATTTCTGTCCACCTCATTATCTTGTTGGAAGGGATCATAAACTGTCTGTTAGCGGTAAAATAAAGAATCGTGCCTGGACATGGCTATATTCATTTACATTATTAATTTGGTACTTTTGATGTTTTGTAACCTGAAAATTAGGTAAATACTTCTAATGGACTGTGTGCCCGTTTGTCATCAAAAGGTGACGTACCGTACTAAAAAGAGTACCTTAATACTTATAACATAACGCACTTATTATTGCGCAAGTTAAGCTGTACTATACTGACTTTTTTATTGCCTTCGTATGAACACAATCCTCTGCGGTTAAAAAGCATATCATGTATATTAGTGCACTGTGGAACGTGATTAATCTTATAGTTCGAATTTCGATATTTCAAAATAGTTCCACAAATTCGGATTATAAGTCTTTCTACTAAGGCAGAGACGATCTAACTATTAACTCAGTAACGCTTTTTCTAAAATCCGTGGTTAACTACGACATAGGGACGTCGACCTTACCTAGTCCCGCCATTACCATGGAAGCTGTAAAGTGCTTGACACGTCGTGAAAATAAGTTAATATACGCGATAAAATCCGTTCCGAAAAATAGTGTTAAGGCGAGAGGACAGTTTGCATGGAAAAATGTTTTCTTTTTAGTTCAAATTTTTATCATGGTCATATGTATATAGACGTCATTTAGTGTCGAATCAAAAGACGAAAATATGGTTTTATTACCGCCATATAATATTTTGTTAGGTAATACGTTAGGTGTCATCATCATCATTACAGCCCTTCACAAGTCCACTGCTGAACATAAGCCACCTCAAGGAATGCCACAAGGCACAGTCTTGAGCCACCTGCATCCATCGACTTCCTGCATGTCTTACCAGGTGGTAACTTTATCTAGTGGTGGGTCGCCTTACACTACGCCTACCGGTACGACGAGGCTGCCACTCAAGAATCTTTTTTTCTATCGGTTGTCAATTCTTCGAGCTATGCGACCAGCCCATTGCCACTTCAGCTAACTAATCCATTGGACTGTGTCGGTTACTGTGATTCTACTGCAGATTCTCGTCTCTAAGTTTATCATGTAGAGAAACCCCGAGCATAGCTTTCTCCATAGCTCACTAAGTGACTTTGGGCGTCCTCATCTGGCCAGCAGTGAAGGACCACATTTAAAATCGGTAAGTCATCACTGGCAAACATCCACTGGTTGTACAATCTAGTTTTCAGGTATACCTGACGGGAGGATATGTCGTAATTTCCCGAACGCTATCCAGCCGTGTTGAATTCTCGATTGACCTCTCAGTCGAAGTTGGACTACCTAGTCGAACTATTCGTCCCAGGTAAACATACTCATCGACAACTTCGAGCTAAGTCCTCCCAAAAACTACCGGCACATGGATGTGACATGGACATTACACATGATTTCTGTTTGTCCAGGTTCATCTTAAGATCTATCCAAAGGGAGACACTATTGAGGTCACTGAGCATATAGCTTAGGTCCTCCAGTGATTCTGCCATAAGGACTATATTATCAGCAAATCAAAGGTGACTTGCCATTGATATTAATACCGTATCCTTTCCGGTTCAGTAGCTTGAAAACATCTTCCAATGAAGCGATGAATAGTTTCGGGGATATAACGCCACCTTTTTTTACACCTCTCTGCAGTTGGATAGGTTTCGTACTCTGGTTCTGTACTCGGATAGCCATCATAGCCCTACTGTACAAACACTTCAGCACTTCTATATATACCGACAGTCAACTTGGCATCGCTGAAGAGACTGTAACACCGCCCAAATTTCAACGGAATCAAAGGCTTTCGTATAGTCCACATACGCAAGGCAAAGTGGCAGATTGTGCTCTTCGGTCCTCTCTACAATCTGCCGAGAAGTACGTATGTGGTCTACGGTACCGAAGCCTTTTCTGTAAAAAGCTTTTTCGGGAGGCTGGAAGTCATCGAGTCTGCGTGTGAGACGATTCGTAATGACTCTCGAAAACAGCACGTGAACGCGGCTCAGAATAGAAATTGCTCTGTAGTTCTCTGAGAAAGCGTTGTCACCTTTCTTGAAGAACAAGACCACCGTACTTCTGCTCCACGCTTACAGAGTATTGCTACCATGCGGGACGAAATGAAGAGCTTCTGAAGGACTATAATTATCGGTTTTCCACTCGTTTTAAGAAGTTCCGCTTTAATTCCATCCTCACTCGGGGCTTTGACGTTTTTAAGGTGCTTGAGAGCCTTTCTTATCTGGCTCAGACTAACGTCCGGGATATCATCAGAACAGAGTCGGATAAAACTTGCTCTTGGATCGTTACTCACACTGGCATGTGTCTCCAACGATGACGTGCACAGCTGCCCATAGAACCTCTCAATCTCACTGAAAATGTCAGTTGTCACAGAAACGATGCTGCCACACTCATTCTTCAGTTTTGACAGTTGGCTCTTTCTGGCAGATAGATCACTGGCAAAGATTTCTTAGCCCTGGTTGCGCTCGGTTGCTTCTTCAATACGAGCAGTATTAAAGTTGTGTAAGTCCCGCCGCATGCATTTGGAGATCTGTCTGTTTAGTTACCTAAATGGTGTCAAATCTTGTCATTGATATCGTCCATTATATTGTAGTGTTATAGACACTGAAAACGAATTTCTTGTTGGAAGTTATCCGCTGAAAGAATTCGGGACTTTGGATTAGAGCATGAGGAGGACGGAGCGTTGACTTCTTTAGACGAGACCTCTACAGATTAACGTTTAGATTCAGTGTGCCTCTAACCATTCGGTGATCGCTGCCAGTTTTCAGCCTTGCGATCACTAAGACATCACTGAAAAGTTGCCCTCGGGTCGTTATAATGAAGTCAGTCTCATTTTTTGTTGAACCGCCGGGGCTCGACCAGATTTACTTTTTATGAGGTCACTTCTGGAAGAAAGATTTCATCACAAGGAGTCCTTCTTTCTCCATGAAGTCGGCCAGCTGCTGGACCCTTGGGTTCTGTTGTCCACTTCCAAATTTTCCTACCCTCAGCACAACGTTCTTTTTTGCCTACTTTTGGGTTGAAATCTCTCATTTACACCGTATAATAGGTTTTGGAGGAATGCATGGCTCTAGAAATATCCTTATACATTTCTTTCACCTCGTCATCTGGATGTGCTGAGGTTGATGTGTATACCTGTATGACCTTCAGCGAAAACCTTTTGATGATTCTGAGTATAAGCTACGCAACCCTCTTCGACACACTCCCAATCTTTACAATGTTGTTAACGAGAGACATGTGGACGATAAATCCCACACCTTCTTGGGATTGATGATCGCTCTCCCGGTGTGATAGAACAATTTGCTGGATTCGAGAATCATCGTGTCCTCTCTCTCTCTTGGGACCTCCGATAATCATATTAAATTCCGGCGGGGCCTGTCTATCTCTTATTCCAACTCCAGGATCTTCTCGTCAGTCCACAGCGTGCGTGCATTGTGTGTTGGTTGAGTCGTCTTAGGTGGCAACCGAACCTCCACCGGAGATTCTCAGCAACTCTTGCCCCGCCGTTACCACGGTCGCCATCGTAGCCAGAATAGCAGGGCCGCTGGGAATTAGGGGCCGTTTACTTTTGTCGTTTTTCATGGTTATTATTTGTAATAGTAGTCACGTTTGGGGAGCGGGTCGGTAACCGCAATTTTTTTGTTATATAATGGGTGTTACCAGGAAGATGCTGATGCCCATCTCCCGCCGTTTTCCCTGTGTCGCTTTTTACGATACCCATGGGACAATGTTCTACGGGTTACCCGGGGTAGTCGCATGTTAGGTGTATGAGGATATAAATCACATAATTTTGAAATAAAACAAATATTACGAATTTTTTCGCGTTTAATTTTAACTTTTTTAAATTCCAATATTTTGGACACTTTACAGCACCTATGATCAAGGGTATAATATTGTAATCTTTCGTCTTTTTGAGAGTCTGACGTGTTAGATGTATAGTCGTAGCCAACGTGCTTACAGTAACTTGAAGTCTTACAGAAATATGCTTGAGTTTGAATTCAATCTATTAATTACGCGATTTCTAGATAAATTTAGAGAAGATGGCAGGGTAGTACTATCTGCTTGGGATCCCATAATTAATAAAATTAAATCAAAACTCAAGCATACTGTGGTATATGATGAAATAACTCATCATTATCATAATTAAAGCCCTTCACAAGTCCGCTGCTGAGCATAAGCTTTCCCCAAGAAATACCACAAAGCACGGTGTTGAGTCAACTGCATCCATTGACTTCCTGAATGTTTTACCAGGTCAGCACTATATCTAGTGAGGGACCACCCTACACTTCGCCTATCGGTACGAGGCTGCCACTCCAAAACAGTTCTTCCCCATCCATCCGTGGTTCATTGCCACATGAGCTTACTAATCCGTGGGTCTATGTTGGTAACTCTAGTTCTACTGCGGAAATCCCTATTTCTTGGTTTATAACTACGAGTATAGCCCTTTCCATAGCTTGCTGAGTGACAATGTTATTTCTCATATGGCCAGCAGTGAAGGACCGCGTCTCAGATCTACCGAAAATTAGCACTGGTTATATAATCTCATTTTCAGTTTTGAGGTATACCTGACCAAAAGATGTATCGTATTGAGTCCGTCGATTTATCTCTCACTCGAAGTTGGACCTATCTGGTCAACAACTTCGAGCATAATGCTAGTTATTGTAAGGACGAAGCATTGACTTCCCTCCTCCTGAATGACCTCTTTAACTTAACGTTTAGGTTCAATAAGCCTCTCACCATTCGGTGATCGCTGTCAGTTTTCACCCTCGCGATCACTGACTCATAACTGAACAGTTTCCATCAAGTCATTATAATGATCAACCTTATTTTTTGTTGAACTGTCAACCATGTCCACTTTCTGTGAAGCCGCTTCTGAAAGCAATAGTTCGTCATAAAGAGTCCCTCTTTCTGTATAAAGTTGACCAGCGTTCGTCCCGTCGGGATTCGTTACCCTATCACGAGTTTGCTTACCTTCTATTCACCTTTCTCGCTATTGCCTAGTTTTGCGTTGAAGTTTTCCACCAACATCCTATAGTTGGTTTTGGAGGAATGCATGACTTTAATATTTCCTCATCCTCCTCATTGAGATTAATGCGTACATCTGTTTGGCCTTCAACGAATACCGTTTGGTGATTCTGAGTACTAAGTACGCAACCCTCGTCGACAGACTCCAATCTTTACGACGTTATAAACGAGAGACTTGTGGACGATAAATCCGACACCTCCTTGGGACAGAAAGTAATTATCCCAGTGATAATACAAGTCGTCAGAGTGGAGATCTCTTCTTCCAGCACCAGGATCTACTCGTCAGTCTTGAGAACGAGTGTCTTAGGTGGCAATGGAACCTCAACAAGAGATTCTTATTACCCCGTTATCATGGTCACCACCATAGCCTGGAATTGCGGTACCGCTGAGAACTAGGGGCCATTTATAGGTGTCGTTTCTCATGGGTGGATTTTAGCCATAGTTGCCACGCTTGGCGAGCGTGTTGGCAATTGCTGTTCTTTATTTTACTATTGTTATTATCAGAAAGACGCTGCTGCCCATCTCCCGCCTCAGTTTCCCTCTGTCACCTCTCACGACACCCTCGGGAGGATATAGGGAAGTGGATATTCTTACACCTCCATTACATGGCATTAAATAGCTTTATAAGGTGAAGTACCGCCTATATTCTGACTCCGAGCTGCAACAGAGAATTTCTCGACAGCAAACCCAATAACCGATTTTGGGCACATACACCTACACCTATTTCATAAAACTATAACAGAATTTTTATCATTATTAAATTTTACCTGTTATTGGTGATGCAGCTTGCTTATTTAGAGTAATTTCTTAGCTTTGGTACGGGAACCAATAATGGCTAGAGATATTCAGGAGTAAACTGTGGATTACGATTATGCTATAGGCACCGCCCTCTATTACTTTTAACCTAAGCCCCGAATGATTACAATTACGCTAGCGGCGTAGCATACATTGAGATGTTTTAACCCAACATGTTTTGTCGTTTTTAGAAACTGTTTGTAGTCGCACAAACACTCAGTCATATATTTAAAGAAGACATAAGGAAATGATAAATTTTACCGAACCCCGGTACACCAACATTAAGAGGCAGAGGTAATTATGTCGGTAAACAACGTTTTACAGCATATAATATATCTATCAGTCATTTCATACTTATATTCAATGATACGCAAGAATAACTGCCCAACTTATTTCTTATTTCGTTCATGGGTTCATGTTAATTCGTATCGGAGCAATTTGCTTGTTTGTTTGGTTGACTAAATAACAGTTTTTATGTAGAAAAAGAAAGTTTTTATGTAGAAAAGGGTCTTCGCTGTTAAAAGTACAAATAAGTCATCATTACATATTACAGCAACATCAAAAGTACTAATACCATGCGAACGAAGTTGCAAGGTCAGCTAGTTATGTATAAAATTTAAACATGCGCGCCCTTATTTGAAATGACGATAAAATGCAAAAGAGGTGCTAGAGTTTTAAATTATATTATCTCTACCAAATATGTCTTTTAAACAAGTAAACGAAAATTGCGTTCACTCTTTACACCACAATAGAGCTGTGGTGGGATGGTATTAGCGCACGTCGTAAATTTAAATAGTACGCGAGCAAACCGAATTCGATTCCCGCCGGCATTAGTGAAATTGTTAATTTCAATTTTAAACCTCTTGCTCGGTGGCGAAAGGAAAGTATCGTGAGGAAACCTGTCTAAGAAATAAAAAAAATATTTCGAAGACATGTGAAGTTCGCCAACACGCATTGGAGCAAAGCGGCGAACACTTCCTTGTCCTAAAACCTTATTTTATATTTATGTTAACACTTATGCCAACGCTTTTTCGAATCCCCAAAGCACTTCTGACAAGCACTTTTCGGTACAGCATTAAGCTCATTCAGCGATGCGGTCTTTACGTCCTCAATCGTTGCAAAACAGCGTCCTTTCATAAATTTCTTTAGTTTCGTGAACTGTAACAAGTCACAGTGGACTTAATCTGGTGAATACGATGGCTGTGGAATAATTACGGTGTTGTTTTTGGACAAAAAATTACGAACAAGCAATGACGTGCGAGCTGACGCATTGTCGTGGTGCAATAACTATGACTGATTTTTCCACAATTTCGGGATTTTTTTGTATCGCATCACGCAAACGACGCATTACCTCAAGGTGAAACTTCTTATTAACTGTACGACCTTGTGGTAAGAACTCCTGATGCACTGCGCCACGATAAGCAAAGTGAACAACACCTTGACATTTGACTGAACTTTGCGTGTCGTTTTTTCGGTCTTGGCTCGTCTGACTGCTTCCACTGGGACTATTGAGCCTTAGTTTCAACGCCATAACCATAACCGTACGTATATTTCGTCACCTGCTATGACCAAAATGAAAAATCGAAGTTCGAACGGACGTAGCCCGCGAAATTCGAAAAGTCGCCTTTTTATATAGAATAAGGGTGACAATCGAGCACACAGTATACCCGATGGTAAGTAGATACTGTGGCCCATGGACATCTATATTTATCCTCGATTAAGAATCAAAACGCAGATGCGTTGTTACCCTGGGGACTAAGAGGGAATGCCTCGTTTACACTAAAAAAGGATCTCCGGATCTCTGTAGTCATCATACGAAAGACAGCAATATTAAGCTGCTATTTTACGCTGGTTTTCTGTTAGAGCGCGGTCTTTCCCCGGTCGAGTCGACCCATTTGGGCTACAACCATAATATAGCTGCAAAAAACATTTTGTTGCAACTTTACATTGTCATTACCTCCCATTATTATTCTATTTCTTATGTTAGTGTAATAATTTAGATACTTTTGACTTTGTGATATGGAATTAACACCTTTTTTACTATTTGTCAGTTTGGTAGATATCTAATATCGTCATAGCTTTATTAACATAAATATTTTTATACCGTTTAGATGTGATACATGAAGTGAATTTTATACATACACCATCATGAATTTTATATTAAAAAAGTAAAGTGCAATTACAGTCTATATAACCATCGGACATAGGTTTCTTCTCATTTCCAAGGTTTTTCGGCTATTATCAAAAATCGGCGTTGTGGTTTCGCAACAACTCATGCTCGGTAATAATCTTTTATGGCATGGTTTCGACGTACAAAGCCTGTTTTATTAAACTCTCGCATGAGTTTGCTACAACTTAGCTTATTGTTGGTTACGTTGACGGTATGTGCCAAAATAGGTCTTTTTTCTTTGTTTCTTTCGATGAAGTTTATGATAATGTTGCGTCACAAGTATGTGGCTCGAGTGTAATTATTATACCAGTGAGTTACTTTTTCGTGCTATTGAACTAAAGGTTTTAAAATTACTTAAGTTGGATATTAGATTTTTTCATAACTAAAAATACCGATTATACTTATAACTAGGGATTTAAAGCGTCAACAAATTGAGACAAGCAATTACTACAATCACTTGCAGAAGAGAATTGCTGTGGAAAAACCAGTAGATTTGCGAATGGAAACGTACCAATCACTTTTATGAAGGAGTTAATGGTCTATTCAATCTTAGCGAGTTGCTACCTTATTTTTCATTATTAAACCATATTGCACATTTGGCTTCCAGCCGCGAGTTACGAGTTCGATAAACTAGTAAAAGCAATCTAGCGGCACAAACATCACGCAGTGACGCGACATGTCTCTGTTTTTTTTTTAAATAATATGTTTTTCTCTGCACTAGTTTGTAGAACTCTGATATAGTATTTTAGACTTTATAAACGATACGAAAAAAAAGGATTGGGTATTTACATTTAATATAGTATCAGTAAAGATTAATTTTTAGTCGACTTCAAAAAAAGGGGAGGTTTTTAATTCGACTCGATATTTCTTTTCCTTGTACGTGTGAAACGCGACATGTTTGCCAATTGGGAACCGATTACAAATTATTTTCAGCTGACTTTCAAAAAAGGAGGAGGTTCTTAATTCGACTGTATTTTTTATTGATGATTCTTTTTTTATTTGAAAGCTGGTGCTTTTCACATGGTCCCGTATGAATTTGATCATGATCTGTCTAGTAGCTTTTAAGTTATCCTTTATAATTCTTATTTAATTGACTTCGACTGCATTTATGATGTTCTCATTTTATTTCTATTGAAGTTAATTGGATTTTTTTTAATTTTCATTTGTATATTTATTAAATAGGACTTTTATTATAAAGTTCAAAAAGAAAAACTTTTATTATTAAGTTCAGGGTTCTATTTCAATTTGTAGACAAATAGGGGATGAATTTTTGATGTAACTCTTACAACTATATTACAGTTGTTACCTTGATCTTGTGACAAAATTGAAATCAAAATATTTACAAAGAAAGAAAGGGAAGAAAGAAAATATTTATTTATCCACATAAGCAGAACGCTATATTATACATAGTTGTTTTATGTTTTATTCATAAAGTTATAAATAATAACAATATAGTATAGACGTTGCCGAATGTGATGAAAAGGGGTCGCACTCAACATTTGGCGTGGCGAACCGTGTTTTTCAATGTGGCTCGTACTTTTATACATTATAAATAAATCCCAGTTTTATCCTAATTATAAATTTAAAAAAATAAACAGAAAAAATAAACACGATACTAGACTGCATAAATTGTGTTCAAAATTTCTAAGCTTAAAATCTAAACAACAATGGAAGGACAGCAATGGAACCAAAATGCAATGCACTAAAGTCAGGAAGCTATGGATATTTAAAAAATAGCAATAAATTATAACAGAACGAGAAGATTATGAAAGAAACGAAGAAAAAGTAAAAAGAATAAATTTGGTGTTTGTTTTATTAAATCGTAACATGCTATGTTTATTAAATTATATCGTGTGTATGTGTGTGCGTGAGTGCGTGCGTGTATGGGCGCGTGCGTGCGTGTGTGCGAGCGTGCGTGAGCGCGAGCGTGCGTGTGTGTGTATGTGTGCATGTATTATAATAAATGTGATTTTCTCGGTTTTATGACGATTCAATAGGTATTATATGTATTACATGTTAAACATTCTTACAGTTTTCACTTTGAGTGTCGATGGTGGTAAGTTATTCCAGAATTTCGTAGCGGTGTATTTGAAGCTACCTCAAAAAGTTACACTGCGTTATGTGGGATAAATTGGACTATAGTAAGAAGCTCTAGTGTTGCGTATAGTATTAATGTTTTTAGCCCATTGCGACTTAACGTTTAAATATATTGGAAACTTATGTATGACACTACCAAATAGCAGTTACACAAAGTGAATTTTCATTTTGAAAATATTAGCTTCGTTTTTATAGGGTACGACATGTATGCGTGTTCTCCAATTATAATTACTGCTCTCCCTGGACGTCAACAATTCGAGGGGGCCTGGTGGCGTCTCTCTTATTGTGCTAAAGACGTGTGCCCCGGAGTTGTTACCGGTTTTAACGTGTCTTTTCTAGTATTCCTACTCCTTGGACGTAGTCCTTAAATCATGGAAGAGCACCCGATCCCTAAAAAAGGCAACCGCTCTGATCCGTCCAACTATAGGCCTATCGTCTCCAACTCCTTGTTCTTTAAAATAATAATGTCCATTATTAACAGCCAGCTCATGCGGTACCTTAAGGATCACCAGCTGCTTGGTGACCGCCGGATATGGATATCTTTTTTGTTTGTTTTTGCAATTTCCAGTTTAGGTGATGATCTATTTCGACTCCTATAAAATTTATGTTCATCACTTCTTCGACCGCTATATCATTCACGGTTATATTTAATTTGGCAGGTATATTTTTGTAATTTCTAAATTGTAGGAGTTTGGTTTTTGACAGGTTTAATTTTAAGTTTATTGTCCAATCAGTTACTGTTTTGTTTATTTCATTTTCATAATCAGAATCGTTTAGGCCATCATTAGAAATAAATACAGTTGCATCATCGACATATATTACGCACAGATGTGTAATGTAATGTTTGGGAGATCTTTAATATATAATAAAAATATATTTATGATCTCCCAAACATTACATTTTCAAATTCTGATTTAACTACCTCAACCATTTTTGTAAATTCCTTGTATATCTCGATAATAGTTGCTTGCATTTTATTACTTAAATAATTTTCTATTTATTTAGGTGATAGTTCTCTTATTCCTATGCCTTCTAATTTATTTAACGAAACATCGTATTTTACACAGTCAATAGCTTTTGACATATCAATAAAAAGAGCAGAACATTATTTTTTATCATTGATTTTATGCCAAATGCTATTAAATAGTTTATATATTGCCAGAAATGTAAATTTATTCTTTTGAAATCCGTATTGGTTTTTATTTAGAATATTATTAATATCCAAAAACTTTGTGATACTGATATATATCACTTTTTTAAATATTATCGTATAACTTGGTAACAGTGCAATTGGTCTATAGTTACTTATGTCGTGCCGTGATCATTTATTATATTATGACTTTATGAGAGCTATTTTCAAAGTATTAGGAAATTCTCCCGTTTCCAACATTGTGTAAATGATATGTATAAGCGGGTCAGCAATAATGGATATGCTTTCTTTGATTACTCTAATGGGTAAATTATCATGTCGGTAGCTGGGTTTGTTTTCTAATTTTTTAACTATGTTTATTATTTCACACCTTTAAACTGAGGAGATATGACTTATGAGATATATTCTTTACAGCGGTAAACGCGCAAATTTGTGTCTTCTGGGGGTTGACCTGGACTAGATTTAGTCGCCCCCATCTCGTGACTTTTTTCAACAAAGTCGTGATTTTCTCGGCGCTTTTTTCGGCGGTTTTCCCGAGAAATATTGACACGGTCAGTGTATAAAGCATCAACAATGCTGTCATTCGCATAGCATGAATGTTACTGGTGTGCAACATATCATTGATATGCAGAAGAAACAGCGTTGGTGATAGTACGCAGCCTTGTAGAACACCAGCATTAATGGGCTTGTAATCGGCTTGTAATCCGCGAAGACTAAAAATATAAGTGTTACTAGAATTGCCTATTTTAGAAGCATTTATCCACTTCTAACTTACGGTATCATATACTGGGGAAACTCAACAGATATACAATCCACATTAAAAATGTCTTAGAACGTTATATAACATGCATAATACCGAATCATTAAAAGATGTTTTCAGAACAAAGGGTTTCCTAACACTGACTGGAATCTTTATCCTAGAATTGTGTCTATTTGTTAAAACCAATATGCAATATTTTAATTTGAAATCTGATTCAAAGAAAAATATTTGCAATCAATATAAATACCATATAAGCTTACCTATTATTAAAAATATGATTTACTATAAAAGTACCTATATTACCGCTATTCGTGTGTACAATTGGTTACCAGCTATTAAACAATTAAATGAAAATATGTTCAGAACAAAATTAAAGAAATTGTTAATTGAAAATGTTTTTTACAATCTCAATGAGTTTTTTAATAAAATTAATGTTAGTAAGTAGTAAGTTTTGAGTTTATTTTCTTATTATATGCAACAATATCCGAAATGGTTATGCAATAAATGTATCTGTATCTGTATGTGTATCTTCGAAGACATGTGAAGTTCGCCTATTGGGGCAGCGCGGCGGATATTTCCTTGCCCTAAAGACATCTCAGAAATGGAAGGAGACCTGCACCCAGCCGTGGGGCGTATATAGGCTGTAACTTTATCTTTTTAAGTATTGCAGTTAGCGTCCGACCGAAGATCAATTTCTGGACAAATCCGAATCCGAAACCAATTGATTGGCTATAGCCACAACCTTCGGCCGCTGCGGATGCCGAAAGCTTAAATCCTAAACAAATTCAGTTCAAGTGGCTAAAATTAAGAATAGCAATTGGTTTAATAATAGTATGACATAAAAAGATAATTTTAATTATCTCTAGAACTTGATCCAGAGATCACGTCTCCACGTCCATCGCGGTCTCGCTCTTTGGTAACAGTTCGTTCAATTTCGGCACTTGCTAAAAACCTTTGACTTTTTAGGTTTTTTGGCTGAAAGTGACCGAAGCCAATGCGTCAGACATTCGGTCAACACTTATCATCAGGTGAGCCGTATGCTCGTTTGCCTCTTCTTCAAAACAAAAAAAAACAATAATGATCCCACAGACCGACGCAGGTTTCTGAATCTCACTGTTTCAGACCCATAAATGAAGCACCTCACTGTTCTAGAAACGAAGCCAAATGCTACGTTCAAGGTTAGTTTCGAAATCACGATTGTTTTCTTTGTAAACTGTTGGTTAATTATCAAGTAAAACGGTTTTATTATAGTAACTTACCCGTATAATACACCACCGAAATATTAAACCAGCAACAAACAATAATAAATTGAATATAACGACTTTATAAGATAAACCTAAAACCGTAAATTAAGTGGTAGCTAATTGCTTAAATAGTAATCTATTAAATACATAATTCTACAATCCGTAAATATTATAGCTAAATTGTTATTAATAGACCAAGGTTGTCTACGTAGCTTTTTATTCTTCAAATATTAACTTATTCTAATGACACTAATAATTTTTTTTTTCAAAATTTGAATATTAATGACATTTTTAAAATAAATTTTACCGGACAATAATATAATGACCGAGCTCAAGCTAAGAAAATCCTACACGGCAAAATTTATCCTTATATATGTATCCTACCAAATCATAATAATCAGGATAATAGGATGTTCTCCACACCAATTTTCAACTTCCGTATACCGCTCTGTATGATATGCTGACTCTTGTAGTTACGACCTGGACTTTTAAAATTTTAAAGTATAGTTAAACGCGTTTTTCAAAAAAACCTTCGTTTATTATTTACACATATTAAAAAAAATTAAGTGTTTGCAGAGAACCGGAGACCCGTTTTACTGGAAACGGGGCACTCGAATTTGCTCCTCAGGAGTGGCAACGCATCTGCATTTTGATTCTTTATCGGGGATAAATGTAGATGTCTATTGGTCACATCATCCACTTACCATCAGATGGACTGTGAGCAGGTTTGTCACCCTTATTCTATAAAAATTTTTTTTAAATAAATGGGGTTTGATTTTCTTAAATATAAATAACTCCACATTAATAGATACCATCCAGGCTAAGCCAGGGTTAACCTGGGTAGGATCTATAGCCACTAGTCGGGAATAAAACTCAACACTAATGAATTTTCCTACTGGACATGCATGTTACAAATCAGAACCACTTAGATCACATTGTGTTTTCATTCAGAGTGTGATCATGTAACCTTGAAATGCCTTCTTAAGTAATCGACCTCAGATTTCGGATTGTGTAACAGCCCGTATAGCTCGAACAGACAAGCCACGGTTTGATATCAGCGTTGACAGTGACATGCTCCCAATGGGGCAAGGCTCCAAGGTCGAAGACCAGTTGTTGTAGCTGCTGTTTGGTCACCGTGTTTATTTTTAAACATCTACTGGTAGTTCATCCATTCATTCATTCAATTATTCATTACAGGATATAAAAGTGCATTACTGAACGTAGGATTTCTTCATAGATTGCCTTATGAGGGGGACGTTTGTCAGAGTTGTAACGCTTGGCAGGTGGGTTGTGTACTACAGTTTTTTTTTAAGTTGTGAGTAGGCGGACGCTGCTGCCCATCCCCTGGTGTTCTTTGTTTCCCTCTATCATCTCTTACGATTCTCACGTGACGTCACGTGGTAGTGGTTATTCTTACACCGCCACCGCGCGGTTTAAATTTTGTTGCACAAAAATACAACGGCGGACTTAACACCGCAAGGCGTTCACTAAGGTGATATATATGTCGCAGTTTTATGGTAGAATCAGGTTTTTGATCGAATACCTAGACTATTTTTCAAGAACCGAAAGAAAATAAAATTATTACTTAATCTTATCATTAACATGAAAAAATCTTGTTTTTGATCCAAAACCTGAAGTTCTGTAGGTTTATGATAAAATTTAAGCTTACTCACGTAGTTGATTTTATTATAAAAATATGTTTTTGCAGAAAAACTGTATTTTCTCAAATTGATTAAAACTACTTTTACGGATTTTATCGCGTTAAATTTACTTGATTTTTAATTCCCGACATTTCAGGTGCTTTCCAGCACCCATGGTCACGGGAGACTGAGGTAACTAACGTCCCCATGTCAGTGTTAACCCTGAGTACCATCAGCTTTTAATTATTATTTATGATCCGATCTACGCAGAATGAACTTACTGTATCTAGAAGTCTTGCAGTGGTATGCTCGAGCTATGTTTTAATTTTATTAATTGCAGGATTCCAAGCAGGTGGTAGTACCTACCCTCCTTCTCTGTTGTAATTAGGATGATTTTTAATTTCAATAGCCTCATCTATCATCCTTGGTCGCAGTCGATGTTCTTTCGCGGGGATTTGTGGTCTATTAATCTGATGTAATGGTGGGAGTCGTCTAGGATATCATTATAAACTGTAGACTTCCCGGAACGTTGATGCTGCAAGTCAACTTCAATATCTTTGTTTACTCTATATATAGTGACAATGGGTGCTGGAAAGCATCCGAAACATCGGTAAATAAAAATCAAATGAATTAAACGCGATGAAATCCGTAAAAGTAGTTTTAATCAATGTGTAGTGTTCGCATAAATATTAGGATACATTATGTATTTTTTCAGGTTTATAATAACTTAATGTAGTAATTTTGTCTTTTTACGGTTCTCAATAAAAAACCTAGATTATACATACAACTGTCTATAAATAATCAGAAAGCACAACTTTGGAGGTGCGAATATAAAGAATTGAAGACAACTGAAATAAACAGATATAACTTTTTTATAGGATATGACAAACGAGCACACGACCGACAGACCTATTCGTGCTACAACTATACTACTAATATAACTGCAGTATGGCTCTACCACGTATAAAAACAAACAACAAATTAACTTAGTATGTATTATTTATAATCATATATACTGAATAACAGATCCTCGTTTTGTCTTGAAAATATGATTAACATCAAAAGATCAGTTTATAAGATAAGTGTAGCCATTCGATTTAGACCCTTAAAACATTGTTACTACAAACATGTAATAGAACGAAGGAAGTCCAATCTACTTTGGTGCACCTGCCGACATACGATGAGCTTTGAGAAGAGAGTGAACATAAACAGGGGAATGGGTAAGTAGGGTTCAAGTTATATTGATCGTGGTCACCTATTATGCAAGTAGCATAAATTCATACGTTTTAGTAAAGCAGTCACGACCGTCTCACTGACAACACCTAACTGAGATTTCCGTGCTGGTTCTTGTTTGCATGATGTATAGGGCAGCTGACAACTGCAAAACACTTTTGTTTGATATTTACATAAGCATTCATTTGTTACTCTCTCATACTTTGAATGTTATTAAGTGTACAAGAATGTTCTTATTAGTTAATAAAATTAGGCGATACTTTGCGGAAGCCATAATATTAGAGACGTTAAAAAATTATAAGCTAAGGTCCGCGTAAAAAGAGTTTAAAGAGCATCTCTCACTCTCCCTCAATTGTGTGCCCTATGACCGTCACTACTCATCCCTTTTTTTATAGAATGAGGGTGACCAACGAGCACACAGTCCAACTGATTGTAAGTGGATGCTGTGGGCCATAGAAATCTATAATTATTCTCGATTAAAAATCAAAATGCAGATGCGCTGTCACTCCTAATAACTACGTTGGAATGCCTCGTTTCCAGTAAAAAGGGTGTCTGGCTGTTTACACTCACTATGCTAAACGTAACAGCATTAAGCTGCTATTTCAGGCTGGTATCCTGTGACAGCGTGGTCGTTGTCCAGTCGAGTCGATCCTTGCTACAGACGTAATATAGTATCAGTATAGCTTTGCCATAAGTGAAAATTAATGTTATGTATAAATTTAAATTAATTACCTAAGATCGGCACAATAAAATAAAATCATGTCTCTTACCTAGATTCATGAGCACCTCCCACCATTCCTCAATTGTGTGCAATATCCAGGGATATCAACACTAATCTCTACATCACTTCTTCCAAAATCACTACACTAAGAGAGACACACCACCGTCGTTAATAACCTACTAAAACCTACTGATCGGCCATTGAATCAGTCAAACTTTTGTGAAATTTTAATCAAATTGTATGTGTGTATGATTACAAACATAACTAAAATTTTCAAGCGACGAAAGGTCTGCAACAATTATATACATTCGAGATAAGATACGATATTTTCGTGTAAATTGGAAAACATGTTGGCGTACGTGAGACCGAATGTTCCTTACACTTTTTCATCATTGATTAATCATTCGGTAGGAAACAGTCACGATCGTAATCGAAACTTTTTAAAACAATTGAATCATTTTAAAACATTACTCATAGAATTCGCAGCTGTGCACCATGTTTTTTTTTATTAGAGTTACTATGTCTACCAACGCACATCGCAACAGAATTCCCGATACCATCCACACCATCTGAATGCTTGACAGTCCACCACTGTGCGTTTTATGTTCGAGTTTTCTACCTCGAACTACCTCTTAGTGTAATCTTTTATCATAGGCGATTTTTCGGACAGATACGACTTAGGGATCTTCAAGAAACGAGCTGTTCGTAGGTTGTCCATATTTGCCATGCTTCTACCTATCGCCCGCTTCTTTTTCCTCTGTCCCATTAAGACCTGACACACACAACCGTTACCCCATGGTAGTTGATATTCTTACACCGCCACTAAAAAAATAACAAAATTTACCTATATTTAATTTAAATTTGCAACATAAATACCACGGCAACAATATGATAACGAGTGTGTTATAGAATACGTACATAAACAATGACGTTGATGATAATGTAAGTGACAAGGAAGATCAATTTGTGATAAGAGACGACCTTAAATGCATGCTGATATGATACGAAACAAAACGGTATTAAAACGATTTTTATCATAGATAAAAATGTTTTTTTTTAAATATAGAATAAGGGTGACAAACGAGCACGCAGTCCACCTGATGGTAAGTGGATGCTGAGGCCGATAGACATTTACATTTATTCTCGGTTTAGAACCATAACGCAGATGCGTTGTCACCCCTGAGGACTAAGATGAAATCCCTCGTTTCCGGTAAAAAAGGGTCTCCGGATCTTTACAATCACCATACGAAACACAACAGTATCAAGCTGCTATTTTGTGCTGGTATTCTTTGAGAGCGTAGTCCTTCCCCGGTCGAGCCCGACCACAGAAATATAAATAATATTTAGATTTCTGTGAGCCCGACCTATTCGCGCTACAACCATAACATAGCTGCAACGTGGCTCTACGTATGTTTAAGATGCATTGCAGAACGAGGCATTCCATCTTAATCCTCACGGGTGACAACGCATCTGCAATTTGATTCGTAATCGAGGATAGATGTAGATGTCTATGGGCCACAGCAACCACTTACCATTAGGTGGGCTATGTGCTCGTTTGTCATCCTATCCTATAAAAAAAGGTCTTATGAACGACAAAATCTACATTGATTCGCAGAAACAAAACTTCTTCAGAAAAGAACTAACACGAAACTATGGGGTATTTTTGGCCATATTGCAATCCATATGGAATGTCAAAAATGTTCTACCATTACCATTTCTACAGCCAATCGGAATTCCACTGCTGAACATAGGCCTCCCCTAAAAATCGCCTCATTGGGAGGTGTTTGCCGCAGTTGCCTGGCTTGGCAAGCCGGTTGGCCAGGGAAGTTTTTTATTGAAGTAAGACTTCTATATCGACGTAGTCGAGAAATTTAGTACGGTATTATAATTCAAAAACGTCACGTTCGCTTGTAACGTTTCTTCGCCAGGACTACAAGAGTGTAATATTATTTAACCTACTAATGTAAAATATAAAAAAAATCATAAGAGTATGTCGTAATGAAGTTTGACTTCATACGTGTGTACATAATTACACGCACAATTTTTTATTTTGTGTTATATCAGGAAGATGCTGCATGCATTTTTATAGAAAAATATTAGCAATCCTATTAATTAAGATTACTAATATTCCCTTTAACCACTCCTGGTAAGCCTAAAATGCTTGTGGTAAGAGTGGTTCACGACAGTAGTCGAATGGTGGATTCGAACCTGTGACCTTTTGAGTTCACGATCCGTGCCCTGCCATTAGGCTACTGTCGCTTTTTATATTTCTTTTTCATTATTTAATTCTGTAAAGTAATTTCCGCTTGTATACATTTCACTGTTACGTGAGGCCTCCTCTAATAACTAACATAGATTTTTAGAGCAAAAAAGAGTCAAAGAATTTTTAAAAACATACTTCTGCTAAAGGTGATCGGAATGAATAAAGGAAATATCATGGGTACACAAATGTGTGATGAAAGCTCCCACTTCGATATTTACTATAGACTATTTGCATCAGCTGTTTAATCGCAATATAATGGGATTCAAAAACAGTGAGTTCAAAACTAGACCATTTGTACTTTGGACTATACAAAATGTAACAAAAATCTTGTTGTTCCCGTTACGTGCGTTATCAGAATCAGTATTCAAACGTATAGAAATAACCTTACTTTAGGAAACTCGACCATAACAAATTAAATTACGTTTAAGTGCATTGTATTTGCAAATCGTATGTGTTTTTTTTATTTCTGCATTGGTCGGTGAGGAAGAACATCATCCAAAACTCCGCTTTGCCGGTGCACGTTTCAGTTAGAAGCAAAATATATACTAGTGAGCTTAAATGGCTTGTATTGGGAGTGGTTCATGATAGCAGTCGAATGGCGGATTCGAATCCACAACTTTTTTTATAGAATAAGGGTAACAAACGAGCACACAGTCCATCTAATGGTAAGTGGAAGCCGTGGTCCACAGTCATCTACATTTATCCGCGATTAAAAATCAAAATGCAGATGCGTTGTCTCCACTGAGGACTATGATGGAATGCCCCCTTTCCAGTAAGAGGGGTTTCTGGTTCTCTACACTTACCATACAAAACACAGCAGCTTTGAGCTACGCTTTATTTTACGTTGGTATTCTGTGAGAGCGTGGTCCTAGCCCGGTTGAGCCTACCCATTCGTGCTACAACTAATATAGATGCAGCGTTGCTCTATCACGTAAAAACTTATCGAGTTAGTATTAGATTCGTGTCATCTGTTTTTCTGAATGTTAAAAGGTCATTCATACTTGCCCTTGAATTATTGTTAGCTTGAGACAGATCATTAATTAAATTATATATTAAAACAATTACGAGGTTAAAAAAAATATTTGAAGTGGTTTTCTTTATTTAAAGATCTGCGCCCTTTCAAACAGTCTTTCGAGTCGGATTTAAACCAGTGAGATTTGGATTTACAGTCCGTTTAATTTTGATACCAGCCATTAGATAATATTAAAGATGTAAAATACTCAATTACCGCTCCTAAGTAAATGAATAAGAAAAAGATTCTCTCTCACACACTCCCGTTTTTTTTTCTTCAAAAAACTTACGCACCTCCGAATACCTAACCATTTCAAACTATTGCTCCACAACAAACCCATTTCTTCCACAAACACTCCGGCCAACACTCCGTGACCTCTTACAGCTCCATCGGATTACCAGTCTTGATACAATTCGTCATACTGCGATCAGCGTTACTCATACATATTAACTCAACTAAATTTAGGCCCAGAATATAATAATGCATGCATCAGACGCGACACGCTCCATTTCTATGAATAAGTTGATATTTTGTATTCTTGCGTGTGTTGTAATTTACGAGTATTATAATAACTATAAGGACTACCGACGACAATTGCATAACTGAGTAGTCAAGCATCTTCATTTAAGTAAGTTCTGAGTTCGAACTAGTTTTAAGTGTATTATGAATATAAATTAATACATTATACCATTACAGTCTGTTACAGTTTCGGCTACAGCAGCCAGCCTCAACGGAAAATAGCCATCTTTCGCAGGACAGGATTATAGCGCACAAGGATGCGTGCAAGCGCGGGTGCACTCTCCGCTCCCTAACTCTCACGGCGCTGGTAAATTGACACGATTTGAGAGAGATCAAGCACAGCTCCGATTACTTTACGTCTTTTTCTAAGGCACAGGGATGACACACAGCCAACTTCCTGACTCTCAGCTATTAAAGAGAATTTCTTAACATTTTTATAGGAAAGAGGTCAAACGAGCAGGTGGCCCAGTTGATGACGACTACCGCCGCCCATGAACAACTACAATATCAGGGGAATCACAAATGCGTTGCGCCGGCCATTTAAAAATGAGTAGGCTCTTTTCTTGATAGTCGGAAAATTTCTGGGTGTAGTCAATTCAAGACTAAAAAAAATCAATTATTAATAAATCCTCATGATCAGTAGTCCCGTTTGCGAAAACTAGACCAACGAAGCTGCCAAGTCAGTGCCTCTTATTTGTCATAGTTGGCACGCTTGGCAGACGAGTTAGCAAACGTAGTGTTTTTTTTAGTTATTATTTTGAGGACCCTGCTGCCCATCTTCTTGTTTGTTTCCCTCAGTTGACTCTTATGATAACCATGGGACGATACCGCCTCTATACGGTCAAACATAATTTTAGGACGTCCACATTGCAGCACTGTTTTAATGATAATGAATATATTATAATTTTACTAATAATATAATATATTACTAACGTCAGGGTTTTTTGGCTCGTATTTGCTGACAACCAATATAAATTTTGTTAAAGTTTAACAATTATATCTAAATTAAAAAAAAATATTTTTTTAAACAATGTAGTAACTTTCTACACATATCCCACTGGTGGGAATAAACCTCCTCTTTCAAGGAAGAGTACGTTATACTGTTTAGTGCTTGTTGATCTTTTTACTTTTCTTAGAAAGATGTTACATATTTTACATACTCGTATCATACATGCGAACTGCCTCACGAAATGACACTTAAATTTGCAAATAAAAAGTTTGTATATACGAAAATCGAACTTGCTGTGGCGATAATCTCCAGGGATGCTTATTTGCCGTGGACTTTTGATAATTGTAATGAATGAAAAAAAAATTTAATGCTTGCTAAATGGCGCGTTTCTGGAAAAACCTTAATGCTGGAGTAGGCTAGAAAACAATGAACTTTAATCGCCCAGAGACAGTTAACGCAGTGTCAATTCTAATAAATTTCTCCGGTTGCTCTATGCGACGTGTGTAACACACAACATATTTAGGGCCGACTCAGACGCAACGAGGATTGCATGGGTCGAATTGATTAAGCCGGAATATACAAATTGGCCTTAATTATCACGTGCAATTGGGCACAATTTGGCGTGGCTGACTGTGATTTGATGCGGTACAATGATGACTTCCTTGTGGTATTTACGTCTGGTGTCCAAATTAATTCATTGACATGAACTCGACAAATAACCGATTTTATGCAATTCAATTTTAGAATGATTAAGCTTTATATAACTAACGAGAGGAAATTGTGAAAAGGGAAGAGTCAGGTTGCAGCTGTATTGCCGCTGTAGCACGAATACGTCAGCTCACCCAGGAACCAGGGTAGGTCCGGAGAATACCAACAAAATAACAGCATAATGCTATGGTGTTTGGTACGATGAGTGACGAGAATTGGAGACACTTTTCACGTGGACGTCCGTACGGATGTATGTGTGCGTGTGTGTGTGTGCGTGCGTGCGTGCGTGCGTGCTGATTCGGACGAGTAGATTTTGAGAAATCTCAAAAATAAAAATTTTGAAAAACTGTTAATTTTAATAACTTTTAAACGGCTTTACCGATTGATTTCACAACCTAATCAGCTTTTAAACTCAAAAAATGATGTCGAATGCCGTTTGGGAAATATAAATCCGTTCATTCATTCGTGAGATATCGAAGTAGAAAAAATTTGAAAGAAAGATTTTTTAACATAACTTCGAGATTTCGGAACATAATTTGTTGAAATTTGGAGCGCTTTGCGTTTAAAATTAGCGGGAAGTTCCAGGGAAGACCTGCAGGGTCAACCAATTTTTTTGCAGGTAATAAGGCATGCAAGGTGGATCAATGTGGTATCTACAGGTCAGGTGAAGTGCGATCACTCACTCAGTTAGTGCCGTTATTTTTACTAAAAAAGTTGAAACCTTACCAAATTAAATACCAATAGTCATCAGTATGTTACTACGGTTATCAGTAAGTTTGGTGTTACATGTGCTGGTTTCCGCAACTCTACGACTAAGGGTTTATTTTGCGTGTAGGCAGGATTTAATGCTCTTCGAGCCATCCTAGCCCTCAAGTAATCCTAGCAACTCAAAACTTCAACTTCGCCGATGATCCTGGAAGTGACTCCAGAACTTCTTAGCCCTGTAGCAGACGACCACGGAGCATCCAAGAAGTACGTGAGCCTCCGTCTCCTCCCACTCCATGCGGAACCTGCAAAGAGGACTATCCGTGACACCTATGGCAAACAGGTGAAGACCATTTTACTAGAAACAAGGCATTCCATCTTAGCCTTCTGGGGTGACAACGCATCTGCATTCTGATTTTACTGAGGATAGATGTAGATGTCTTTGGTCCACAGCATCCACTAACCATCAGTTGGATTGTGCGCTCATTTGTCATCCTTATTCTATAAAAAAAACAGAAGCGAATCTAAACCTGCCTCCACTTCCTGTTTAATCAGCTTAACGATGACAAATTCCACCCATTAAGTGCCTGTAAGCGACCAAGTAACAAGCCTTGACAACTTAATTAAAGTCGTAGATCTCAAAGTATAGGGTCATAAACAAGACGTGAACCGATCTTAGGATATCTACAGAGGATATTTTTATTTTATCTTACAATACGCAGCTGAATCAAAGGCAGTAAATATCGCTTTTATTTAATTTACGTGGTAGAGCCATGCTGCGCGACTCGAAATAAACAACCATAATGTAGTACCAGTGTTTTTTTACCATGGTTTTCATTGGTCTTTGATCTATTGATTTTGTAAAGAGTACACAAATGCCCTCGTATTTCGGGCAAGAATTGTGCAAGTACTTTTCTAAAATTGTAAAATTAATTTTATAAAACTAATAATTTAGGAAATAGTTGCGTATTATAGCTAAATAAAGTTAGGTAATGTGTTTTCGAATACGTAATTTATTTAAATAATATTGACATAACAGAAGCAACAACCAAGATTATGGTAGTAGAAAATTGTATGCAATCACCATAAAAATAACAGTATTCACCTAGCTTTAGATACATCTTGATGATAAAACCTTACAAAACGGATAAATTGTTGAATGATGCGCCGTAAATTAACTTAAAATGGCGGCACGCCTACGACGTAAGCTATATTAATTTGGCAACAACGTGGGTAATGCAAATGATATATGGCAACAACATAATTTTATGCATATTATAATAAGAATTTTATTAAGTATTTATGCGATATTAATGAAGAAATGGTACTAC